>JASDQU010374410.1:32649-50816 GCA_032191745.1 Picea mariana | reverse complement strand
CTTGAAAAACCTTCATTTAGGCCCTCAAACTGGCCTCGGAAGTTAAAACCTACTAAAAATAGTAAATTGCCAAAATTGCCAGAAAACAGTTTTGAGCCAATCGAAAAAGGTGGGTGGCCACCGATATCCACCTGGATCACTGGTAGAGAACAAAACAAGGAAATACACCTGCCTTCTTCCTCCAACTTACTATCAACATAAATAAGTTGACTTACTAGAGTATTGAAATCAATCAAATGCTATGTCAGAGAGTCACCATCCTTCTTCCTAAGATGAAACATATCCTTTCATAGAAACAAATTATTTACCAGGTACTTCGAATGGTACAATTCCCTAAATTTTTGCACAAATTCTTTATAATGTCTTCTCTAGAGGTGTTGAACAATACAAAAGCTAAGAGATTAGGGAAAATAGTACTACACTTTCGCAATTCCAGGAATAAAGAAGTGGATTGATCCTTTTCCTTGAGGAGTATGGGATCTATAATCTTCCAAATATATTGGATTGAGTTACATGTCATAATATGTCCAAAAATAATATTTTTTGTATAACATATGTTTTTCATCTCTTGTATCAAGTATCCAATCATTTTCAAAATCCTTTCTCATGTGTTTGTTGATGGAAATTGAGTTTGCAAAATCCAACTATTGATTGGATATCAACACACATTCATAATCATCATCTTTGTTATATGCATACTAAGCTAAAGTGGAAGTGTTTGACTTAGAATGTGATTTGGAGTTAAAAAAAAAATTATGTTGGGGAAAAATTTCATTCCTTTTTCTAGAATCTTCTGCCACATGACCAATGCAAAGACATATTTTTCACTTTACTTGAGTCATATTGAGCTCTCCTAAAATATTGTTGTTTTTTATTGTTATTCCCTCTTCCTTGGCTTCTACTACAACTTGGACTATGTTTTGTATTATTGAATCTCCCTCTTCCTCTAGAATTGTCATTGCATGTTCCTCTTCCCCTTCCTCGTGTACTCTCATTGTAGGTGCCTCTTCCTCTAGTACTTTCATTATAGGTGCCTCTTCCGCTGGATATTTCACCTCTGTTTGAGTTGGTAAAGAGAAGATATTCTCTCAAGGTCTTGTTTTTAGCAAATTGTTTATCATGTTGTACCAACAGATCACTTAGATAGAAAAATATTTAATTTTCTAGTTTTCCTATGAATTATAAAGTTTCCAAGGAGTTTTTATAAGAAGGTGGAAAACCATTTATTAATATGGAAGCCATAAAATTTTCTTCGACATCCACAAACCCACATTTGACTATTTCAATTTGTATATTTTTTAAACATGAGATGTAATCCATATCATCTCCCCCATTACCTAAACATTGTTTAAGGAGACTTGTGTGGAGATCAACCTGTTTTGATTGAACTTTATTATCAAACATGTTTTTGAAGATTTTCCATGCATTCCAAGAATCGATTGCATTTTCTATGTGGAAAAATATTTCATCTGTGAAAAAATATTTTAAAAGTGTGAGTGCCTTTTCATCTTTTAATTCCCATCTTGCAAATTCTCTAGCATTAGTAGGCTTTGTTGGGCGTTTATCAACATACATACATATTTCCATAGCTCATTATAAATTAGGGTTTTTTTTCATGTTACGAGTTGTCATAGCACAAATTTCCACACCTATGCATTTGTTCCATGGCCTTACCCTTTTCCCCAAGAGATTCACTAATTCTGATTAAGGGATTTTTTCCCCATGACTATGGGTCAAGTCACAATAGAGCAAGACCAAAATGATATGATTTAAATATACCCTCATGAGGAAGCATGCAAACAAGAAATAACAACTTTTTCACTAGGAGAGAGAAGGGAAGGGAGAAGGAGAATACTTGGACCTTAAACCCTTCATTCGATGTCAATCCCCGTTCAAGTTTCTTAAAGATCTCCTTGTCTCTGTCGGAACCAGACTACAATAAGAAGCCAAGATAGTGCTGCAACAAGGTAGTTATAGTTTCAATAAGAATATATCAATTTTATAATTCAAAGCATATATGAGCAATAACAACATATAAAATTGCAATGGACACAATACAGGAGGGAAAGAGATCTCTTGTATTATTGGCAATATATGAAAGTTGGTTACAACCTGTTTCAAATTCTGGCATTTCCTCAGAGCCAACCTCCTTGGTTCCTCCACAAGTCCTTCAAACATCAACTCAGTAACTAGGCTCTTCCTCACATAACCCAATAAGAATAGGAGCACACCTTATGGCTCTATAGAAGAGGAAGTATCACTGGAAAAGAATCTTCCATGTCAGGGGATACTAATCAGAGAATGAAAGGATTAGGGAATCTTTCTAAATATCAAAAACATAACTTTGAACCAACATACTTGTCCTCATCTTTGTCGTAAAAAATCATGAAAAATACAATAATTCCATAATTTCAGACAGGTTTTTCAGTTGGGCTCATTTCCCAATTTCCCTGAGCCCGTACTAAATGGATTTCAACCTCCCCAGCCTCTTTGGGATAATATAAAAGCACCATTGAGGGAAAATATCATCCTAAGGCAGTGCATATTGTATTAAATACACAGTGAGCACTATCTTCGTTGTGCCAAATAAATGTACGCATCGATGTGTTTCACTTAATCACACCATGACAAATTATTAGAAACAAAGTGGTGCATCCTTCGGAATGCCCCAAAACTGGGGCACAATGGGATTCTACTCACACTGGCATAGTTCACTTCATTAAATGTACCACTATCTCAATGATATATAAAATTTAACCTAGTGGTTCACCAATTCTAACCAACAACATCGGGGCACACCAAACAAATAACTCCCCAATGTGTTAATGTTCAAACACATTGTCATACATTATAAAAAAGCATACAACCACTGAATAAATCTCTCTGGTGTTTTTTAACATTATGCACCACTATAATTCACTCAACTATTGGAAATATTAACATAACAATTTATTAAATTTAACATAGCAGAGGAACCATTATAATCCAATGCACTGGTAATATATAGGGAAATGCATCGGGACATACATTGCCCCATTTTTCATAGTGAGGAATCTCGTTGGATGCCTCATTCTCGGTGCTATGTCCTTTAAAACACAATGTATCCTTCGGAACTCCCTCAAATTTTTGTGTAATGGGATTCTACCCACACTGTCACATTTCACATCATTAACCACACCGTTGGCTCAATGGTATATGAAAATTTAACTTAGCGGTGCACACATTTTATCCAACTACACTGATGCAGACCAGACACATAATGCCCCGACACATAAATATTCAAACACATCATGATACATTATAAAAAGAATACATGCATTGGTATCATTTAACATTACCCATTGATACACTTCACTTAACTAATGACACTGCTAAAATAATGATTTATAAAATTTAACATAGCGGGGCAACCATTGTAATCCAATGCATCGATATTGTACACAAAAATGTGCTGGGACATATATTTCCTGAATTTTCATAGTGGGGAATCTGATTCGACGCCTCATTCCTGATGATCTATCCTTTACAACACATTGATGTACAAAATGTCGATGCTCCACTATCACGGTGGTTTCAGTCAATTAATAACAAACTGTCGCACTCCTTCAACTATGATAAGGGAGTTTAGCTTAGTGGTTCCCTTAATTGCACCAAATGCACTAGTATCGTAAAGAAAACATCACTGATATACACCATTCTAGTGCTATGGTAGACATGGTACACTGGTGCATTTGATTTAACAAAGGGCACCATGGCTTTGTGCACTATAAATTTTAGCATTGTGGTGCATTTTTGTTAATGAGATGAACTAGTACTGGTAAAAGAACTTCACCAATGTAAATAGTCCAATGGGACGCACCACTTAGTGGTGTTTTCATTTTGAGATACTGCATTGACATGAAGGTGTATGATTTTTTGGGGGTGCACTGATTTATTTTAATATTTATTTAAAAAAAAATGATTTTTTTAAATACACGTCATTTATCTATGTTTTTCGTTTACAATTTGATTTATTTTATATTTATAAATGTTCCTAACAGTATTTGTATGTAAATTAGAGACAACATTGATGATAGAAGGAGGAGGGGGGGTGGAAGCAAATTGAGGTATGATTTTGTGCGTGAGTGGGAGGTCGGGGAGAGGAATAGGAAGGCTTACCCTCTCCCTATTTCACAACATACACATGACCTTTTGATGGATATTGGCCTCCTGAATTTTTATCGGGAGGGAAGATCACTTAGAGGGAACTCTACATTGTTACACAATTGATCTGTCAATGGGATCATGGGATATAGGGGTTCAAGGTTGGTCCAGATATGTGATAGCATCCCATGCAGGAGGATGTCTATTTCAACATTGGGTTGTCTAGGAGGGGGGTGTATTTTGTCTAGGATGAAATTTCACAATTTGTTCGTGCATTAGATCATTATCACTCTATTTTGTCTAGGATGAAATTATTCCCATTCACATCTTAGTTGTATACACTATTTTTTAAGAGGGTTCATGCCACTTGGCCAACGATACCCCACTTTCCTACGAGGCCTATGTTTGATGTATGCGTGTGGATATGGGGGCAGTTGATGCCCAAGAGGGGCTAGTATAAGCATCTCATTATTCTTGTGGGAAGACCGATTATTGATTTATTGTCTAACGAGGAGGATAATGTCCTCGGTATTGTAGAGTAAATGTATGTGGGGATAGATTGGAGAGGATGTCGAAACATATCATTTACAGTAGAGGAGACACCAGATGAGGGAGGTAATATTATCATTATGTTTTGATCAATCTATTTTCATATTTTTATGTCTAATTTAATGCACATCTAATTTATTGTAACAGTTGGTTTGAATTATCTTATTATTACTATTATATATATTTTTGTATATATTGGCACATATGTTGGGGATGCACCTCCCCAACATGAGGATGATATGATGAAGGAGGAAGAGGAGCAACCTCCAATAGAAGAAAGACCCCACATGCCACACAAACTGGATTTGAGAGTGCATGTAGAGGTGGCATATGAGTTATGTCATGTCATGACTTGATGCAGGAGCATCACCTTCAGCAATTAAAGAAGTCGAGTGGAGGACAACTCAACAACCAACGCACGTGTTTCAAATCATCTTTGATCCCAAGGAGGGAACATCATTTTGATATTTTAAAAATATCGTAATTAAGGATCTTTTAATGTTTGGAGGCTTGATCCATTTCATGAGATCACAGGAGATTGTATTCTCTTTAATACAAGATAAGATTGTACAAATTCTATGCATCATCTTGTATCTGATTGTAATAGCTATTTATTGAGATAAGGCCTTAGCAAATAATTGTTTTAATTATGATACGATAAAATTAAGGTAGTCGGTAGGAAGGCTCAAGAAGCCCCTCAATGTATAAATATATGTAATCAATGCCCAAATGAAGATGTTGAAGTTTATTTGTGAATCATACTAAAGAGAGTTCTAGAGAGTTGTATGACTCCATGTATATACTTTGTTGAAGGAAAACAAATAGAGAGGTTTGATTCCAAATGTATGGTTTTCTCTATTTCTGAGTTCATTGATTACATGTGATGTTTCTTTATGCTCTATGCGTTTTATCTATTTTATATATCTTATATGCATAAGTATGCTTTTCATGGTTAAGTGTAGAAACCTTTGATGTTTCTGTAAGTTTCAATTGTTTCACTTATGAGAGTTCTAGTGGAAGGAGTGCATAGTGCTTGCAATGAGTGAATAGGCCGAGTCAATATTGAATCARAAGATCAGAAGAGGTAGCGTGGAACTTTATAGTCATAGTTCAAGTAGTGCATAGTTGCTGAGTGGAGAGTAGAGTTCGGATAAGACCCTTGCAAGGCATGCATCGGGCCAACACTTTGTCTAATTGTTGAGTAAGTATCAKAGGTGAAGAGCACAATGAGTGAATAAAGGATGTTTTCACAATAATATMTAATTCCAAACTTTCTTGAAGTTCAAAGGATGCAAGAAGTGCGCTAAAGGTCTGAGATACTTAAAGATTTAAAATCTCAGAAAGRATGGCATTGAAATCCTTAAGTACRGGGGAAGTTTACTTGTTTTAAGTATCGAGTGGATGATATATGTTCGGRAGGATCCAAGATATATCATCACCATTCAATATGGAGGATTAGTGCAGGGTTTATCCTTGTGAGTCGTCAAGAGATCACATTCAAGARAAGTAGTGGATCAAAATCAAAGGAGCAGTCATCAAGGATCAAAGACCAACAGACAGGATCTGTTTGGGGGATTGCGAGAGAGTTGAATGATGTCATATATAAAGGAGATGAACAAGGGATAACCCTCAAATTCCTTCTAAATTCATTCATTCAAGATATTTGGAGTGTGGAGGAAGCAGGATCCCCGAAGCCACGAAGGCTGGAGCTAATCAGGTTCGTCCATATCCCAGGGAAACGTGTTACAAGATCTTCAGATCAAAAAGACTAGGAGTCTAAGAGAATAGTGAGAAGAGGAATTCGATCTCTCTGGATTCCCATAGTCCAGGGTTGATCTGGACCATTGATCAGAGGGGGACACATGGCAGAATATCCATAGGTCCAAAGAACTAGTACTGCGAGAGAAAGGAGTGAACTATTTCTAGGAAGCAGGGCATCCAGAGTCTCGAATCATGGAGCTAATCTTATCCATCCATTGACGGGGGACACATGGGCCATGGCATAATATCCTGAAGTATGGAGGCTAAGCACTCTAGAGGAATAGTGAGTTGGAATATTCTGTACTCCTGAATTCTAGATATCTAAAGCTCATCATGACCATTGGGTTCCTAGAGGGGGAGAGTCGTTGATTTGTGCCATCATAATTTCAGAGTTCGTAAGTTCGGGAGTAAGTGGGTGTTGAGATTCATGAGACGTCGAAGACCCGAAGAATAGATTAAATACAGGTCATCCATATATCAAGGCATAGAGACCATAGATCTGACTCCTTCATGAGTTCTCAAGTCTGATGCTCCCAAGGTATTATAGTGTTGAACATCTAGAACTCTCGAAGCCCATAGTCCCATAGTGAATCATGGTTGTTGGTCGATGACAAGGCACAAACTGTTGATTCCTTTTTGTGCATGTTCATCGGTCTGACGCTCCGACAGAACTGTGGATAGGTGCTTTGAAAACCCCTGAATCATGGAGTCACGAAATGGGATATCATTCGTAGATCTGATCGGAGGATAAGAGTTGTTTGATCTACTTCATAGTTCAGAACTCCATGAGAAAGTTGTATTGGAACGGGTATACCTTCCGAAGCCCAAATTTTTGAATTTGATTTTCACTGTGGATTTGAGTGAGCGTTATGAGTTGTTTATCCCTATTGTGGATTCCACACTCTGTTAATTTGGTATTCGAAAGGATTGATGTGTTAATCTAGTGAGAATCTCGAAGTTTGATAGCTTTGAAGTCCCAAATTATTCAAAGACTTGAGACTTGGCCTACTTTTTTATCCCATGGTTCCCAGAGAGGATTTTTTAGTCCTTAGGGACCCCTAAAAAGTAGATTTTGCATTCGGGAAGAATATTTTAAAGCCTATGTGATGGATTTGAGGGCTCAAAGAGAGCCCGTGAGCTGATTCAGCTCCCGAATACAACAATCCTTAGAGCGAGACGTTGTGGAGGCACCATGAGTGGGTGGGGGTCTACATAAAATGGTATCAGAGCCTGAATTAAGCTCTATGTGAAAATAAAAATTCAGAACCATGCCTCCCAGAAGACGCGGGGAGAGACCGGTAGAAAATCCATCCATGTAACAAGAAATGAGGCAACTTTGTGCAAGATTGGATGCCATGGAGAAAATGGAGAGAACAAAACCTTATGTTGGTGACATCAATGAGACTGAGAGTGGATAAATGGAAGTAGAATTATCAATAAGAGAGGACACTGCACAGGAATGCTTGTTGAGGGTTGTTGTAAAAATGGGGGCCAAAGAAAAAATAGAAGCCCTGATGTATGAAGGAAACTTTGATGTTGAGGAGTTTCTGGATTGGATAAGGGATTTAGAAAAGTACTTCGATTATCAGGACATCAAGGATGAAAATAAGGTGATGCATGATGTTACTGGACTGAAGGGACATGCAGCGCTATGGTGGGATGAACTACAAGCCGACAAAAGACACAAAGGTAAGAAAAAAAAAAAAAATTGGGACAAGATGGTAGCTAAGTTAAAATCTAATCTCATACCTAAGGACTATGAGATCAATCTATTCAGAAGATTGTAGAACTTGAGACAGAAAGGCTTGATAGGGAAGGAGTACACTAAGGAATTTTATAGATTGAACATCAGAGAAGGACATAGGGAGAGTGATGAGGAGAAATTTTATAGGTATATTAAAGGAACGAGGTATGAAATACAAGAGGAAATCAATATGATGACAATGAGGATGGTGGAAGATTCTCATCGGGCAACACTAAGGGAAGAGGAAAATTTGGCAAGGAAACAAAGCCAACGAAATAGAGGAAAGAGTCTAAGAAGAGGTAGAGGAATTGTCCGAGAGAATATCGAGAAACTCATAAATGAGCTTGGGAAGTATCAGATTCATATAGAAAGAGTTGAAAGTTCCCGAAGGGGACAATATGGTGGCATAAACTCTTTTTCTTGAGGAAGAGGAAGAGGTAGAGGAGGAGAAGTGAAATGCCATGCCTATAGAAATATAGGGCATATGTCTTGGGAATTTCCTGAGAGGAAGAAGAAAGAAGGACATGGATAATCTCACATTTTCAAAGCTCAAATAAGGAATGTGGAGGCAGAAGTAGTAGAAGATGGGAAATCCCTCATGATGAGGAAGGTTCTCTTAAAACTAGAGAAAGAAGAAAAAGAGCCAGTTTAGAGAAATAGTTTGTTCATCGGGAAACACTAAGGGAAGAGGAAAAGTTGTCAAGGAAACAAAGCCAATGACATAGAGGAAAGAGTCTAAGAAGAGGTAGAGGAACTGTCTGAGAGAATATTGAGAAACCCATCARTGAGCCTAGGAAGTATCAGAGTCATACARAAAGAGTCGGAAGTTCCCGAAGGGGACAATATGGTGGCATAAACTCTTTTTCTTGAGGAAGAGGAAGAGGCAAAGGAGGAGAAGTGAAATKCTATGCGTATATAAATATAGGGCATATGTCTTGGGAATTTCTTAAGTGGAAGAAGAAAGAAGGACATGGATAATCTCACATTTTCGAAGCTCAAAGAAGGAATGTGGAGGTAGAAGCAGTAGAAGATGGGAAATCCCTCATGATGAGGAAGGTTCTCTTAAAACTAGAGAAAGAAGAAAAAGAGCCAGTTTAGAGAAATAGTTTGTTCAGGAGTTCTTGAAAGACTAAGGACATGGTATGCAAAGTAATCATAGACAACGGAAGTACTGATAATCTCGTATCCATGAAAATGGTCGAAAACCTGGAGTTGGAGACAACAACACATATGAACTCGTACAAGGTATCGTGGGTGCAGAAGGGACACCAAGTCATGGTAATTCTACAATGCAAGATTGAATTTCATATAGCAGGTTATAAACATGATGTTATGTGTGATTTCATACCTATGTAAGTTTGTCATGTTTTTTTGGGAAGGCCATGACAATATGAAAACAATTTCATACATGATGGGCTAAAAACTACTTACACCCTTGAGAAGAATAGTTGTACACATATGTTGTTGCCAATGGAGGATTAGAGAGTGAAAGAAGAATCTATCCCAAGCATATTTCTCATGATTGGGAAGGAACTCTTGAACAAAGTCAAGAAGGAAGAGGAGATGAAGTTTGTTGTGGTGAGAAAACCCAGAGTCATCCTCACAAGCACTTTTATTGATGATCTGCCTGTAGAGATTCATGAATTATTTTTGATAATTTTTCTGATATCATGGTGGATGAGTTACCTCATTCTTTACCACCCATTAGGAGTATCATTCACCACATTGACCTTATTCCAGGAGTGATTTTTCCAAATAAAGAAGAATATAGGTTGAAACCTAAAGAGAATGAAGAGGTCAATAATCAAGTCCAACAGTTGTTGGATAAATGTTTGGTCAAATAAATTTCGAGTCCATGCACAATACCAATTGTGTTGAGTCCAAATAAATATGGAGGCTAGAGAATGTGCGCAGATTATAGATCCATCAACAATATCACCATTAGGTATAGATTTCATTTATTCATAATCGATGGTTTTATGGATTGCTTAAGTGGAGAAAATTATTTTTCCAAGATATACTTGAAGAGTGGCTATCATCAAATAAGAATGAGAGAGGGAGATGAATGGAAGAAAACATTCAAGATGAATGAAGGATTGTATGAATAGATTGTTATGCCATTTGGCTTAAAAAATTCCCCAAGCACATTCATGAGATTGATGAATGAAGTACTAAAGGATTTCATAGGCAATTTTGCTAATGTATATTTGGATGATACCCTAGTCTTCAGTCAAACTGAAGAAGAGCACTTAGGAAACTTGACATTAGTGATGAAGAGGTTGTAGTAGGAGAAGCTGCTGATAAATCTAAAGAAATGTTCTTTTATGAAGAAAAAACTCATATACTTGAGTTTTATGATCTCTTCAAATAAATTGAAGATGGAACCATAGAATATGAGGGTAATAAAAGAATGGTCTTTTCCGAGAAGAATATTTGAGGTGAGAAGATTCCATGTATTAGCGAGTTTTTATAGAAAATTCATCAAGAATTTCAGTGGAATTTGTGCACTGATGTTGGAAACCATAAGAAAAAAACATAAGTCTTTTAATTTGTTAGAGGAATCTGAAAAATGCTTCAGAGTATTGAAAGGGAAGATCATAGAACAATTGATTCTGGTTCTGCTATATTTTAAGAAGATATTTCAAGTAATATGTGATGCAAGTGGAGTAGCTATTGGTGCAATATTGATCGAAGACATTAATCCCATTGCTTATTTCAGTGAGGAGATGAATGACACTAAGAGAAAATATTCCAATATTATAGGGAGTTTTATGTTGTAATACAAGCTCTGAAAAAATGAAGTTACTATCTTATTCTAAAGGAGTTTTTCTTGTACAATGACAATCAATCTTTACAATTCATAACTAGGAAGGATAAATTGAACCAAAGACATGCTAAATGGGTAGAATTCATGTAGAATTTTACTTTCATTATTAAGAAAATTAGTGGTAGTGATAACAAGTTTGTTGATGCTTTGAGAAGGAGATGTTTGATTATGCAGGAATTTCAAGTGGAGACCTTAGGGTTTGAACACCTTAAGGGAATGTATCGTGAAGATCTAGATTTTAAAGAGGGTTACAAAGCATGTGAAAACCCTTTGATAGGGGACATAAGTCAGTGGATAGAGTATTTAATCCAGGATGGATTGTTGTTCAAAGGGATCCAACTCTATATTCTAAAATGATCAATGAGAGACAACATGTTGAAAGAAAAAGATAGTGGAGGATTGTCTAGACATTTCAGCCATGATAAGACTTATGCACATCTGAGTTCTTCGTACCATTGGACAGGTATGATATTGGACATGAAGAAATTTTTGGACAGATGTAGAGTCTGCCAATATGCAAAAGGGATGCAGTAGAACACTGGTCTATATCAGCCATTTCTTATTCCAGATAGGTCGTGGGATTCCATAAGCATATATTTTGTGTTGGGATTGCCAAGAACCTAGAGGGGGAATGATTCCATATTTGTAGTGGTGGATAGATTTTCAAAAATGGGACATGTCATACCATGCCATAAAACCAGTGATGCTACTCAAATAGAAAATTTATTTTTCAACGATGTTGTGAGATTGCATGGCTTTTCCAGAAGTATAGTCTCAGACAGAGATATCAAGTTTGTTGGACACTTTTGGAGAAATATATGGAAAAGGCTAGGGACAAATCTATCCTTCAGTTTAGCATATCACCCCCAGGCAAATGGGCAGACCGAGGTGATAAATCAGATTTTAGGGAATTCACTGAGGATCTTGGTCACTCAACATCATAGTTAGTGGGATCAAATTATTCCCCGAGAAGAGTTTGGTTATAATGATTCTCCAAACCGAAGTATTGGAAAGAGTCAATTTCAAATAGTTTATGGGATTCATCCAAGAGAAATTTTGGAGGTGAGAAATTTGATACATAATGAGTACTGAAGTGTAGGAGCACAAGACTTTGTTGCAGAGATGCATAATCTTCATGATCAAATAAAGGGATAGCTGCAGGATAGAAGTTAGAAGTATAAGAGCCGAATTGATCAGAAAAGGAGAGAGGTTCATTTCAAAGTTGGAGATCAAGTTTTAGCACACCTGAGGAAGGAAATGTTCCCAAGGGGAAAATATAATAAATTAAATATGAATAAAATAGGACCATGTAAAATCCTCATAAATTTTGATGCAAATGCTTATGAGATTGAGCTGCCAGAAGATGTGGAAATATCACACATATTCAATGTTGCATACATCTACCCTTATAGGATGGATGATACAAAGGGGGTAAATGATCAGAAGGATATCCAGTGGGAAAAGAAGATGCCCGTAGTACAAAATCCATAGATGGATAAAATCATAGATCATAGGATTGGTAAGAAGCCTAGGAGAAAGACTTATTTTGAATACCTGGTGAAGTGGAAGGATCACCAAGCAAAGGATGCTAGTTGGGTAAATGAATCTGATATTCAGAAACTTGGAAAAAAAATGTAGGAGCTCATGGACATGAGTCCATGAATTTTTGTCCAGAGGAGTATGATGCAGGAGAATCAACTTAAGCAATTAAGGAAGTCGAGTGGAGGAAAACTTAGCACCCATCACGTGTGTTTTAAAACATATTCGATCCCAAGGAGGGCATGTCATTTTGATATTTTGAAAATATCGTAATTAAGGATCTTTTAATGTTGGGGGGCTTGATCCATTTCATGAGATCGCAAAATATTGTATTCTCTTTAATACAGTATAAGATTGTACAGATACTGAGCATCAACTCATATTTGATTGTAATAACCATTTATTGTAGTAAGGAATTAGCATATAGGTTTTTTAATTATAATAGGATAGTATTAAAGTAGTCGGTAGGAAGGCTTGAGAAGCCCCTCGATGTATAAATATATGTAAGAAAATCCCAAAAAAAGTTGTTAAAGTTTATTTTTCAATCCTCCTGAAGATAGTTGTAGAGAGTTGTATGAGTCCATGTACATACTTTGTTGAAGGAATACAAATAGAGAGGTTTGATTCCAAATGTATGATGTTCTCTATTTTTGATTTCATTGAGTACATGTGATGTTTCTTTATGCTCTATGTGCTTTATTAGCTTTATGTGTCTTATATGCATGAGTATTCTTTTCATGGTTAAGTGTGGAAACCTTTGATGTTTCTGTAATATTCAATTGCTTCTCTTTTGATAGTTCTGGTGCAAGGAGTGCATAGTTCCCACAAGGAGTGCATAGGCCAAGTCAAGATTGACTTAGAAGCTCAGAAGAGGTAGCATGGAAATTTACAGTTGGAGTGAAAGTAGTGCACAGGTTCTCAATTGAGAGCAGAGTTTGGAGAAGACCTATGTAAGGCATGCATCGGACCAACACCTTGTCTAACTACTGAGGAACTCTCAGACGAGATGAGCGGAAGGAGTGAGTAAGGGATGTTTTAAAAAAAATCTCTAAGTCCAAACTTTCTTCACCTTCAAAGGATACAGGGAGTGCACCATAGGTATGAGATATCTCAAATATTTAAAATCTCAGAAAGGATAGCGTTGAAATCCTTAAGGAGGGGGGATGTTTACTTGTTTTAAGTGTCGAGTGAATGCAATCCGTTTGGGAGGATCTAGAATATTTCATCACCATACGATATGGAGGAGTAGCATGGGGTTTTTCCCTATGAGTCGTCAAGAGATCACGTTCGAGAGAAGTCATGGATCGAACCCAAAGGAAGAGTCATCAAGGATCGAAGACTAATGGATGAGATCGGTTCAATGGATTTCGGTACTATTGATAGTTGTCAGATATAAAGGAGATGTGTAAGGGATAACCCTTGAAGTCCTTCAAAATTTGTGTAGTTGGGATATTTGGAGTGTGGAGGAAGTAATATCCTCCAATCCCCGAAGGCTCTAGCTAATCATGGTTGTCCATCTCCCCAGGACACGTGTCATTAGATCATTGGATCCAAAAGACCAGGAGTCTTGAAGAATAGAAAGAAGAGGAGTTTGATCTCTCTGGAGTCCCGAATTTGGGAGTTGATCTAGACCATCAATCATAGGGGACACATGGAAAAATATACGGAGGTCCAGAGAGGTAGTACTCTGGGAGAAAGGAGTGAAAGGTTTCCTGGAAGTAGGGCATCCACAGTCCCGAATCATGGAGCTAATCCTAAAAATCCATCGATGAGGGACACATGGCATCATATCGTGAAGTCCAAAGGTTGATCACTCTAGATTAATAGTGAGTTGGAAGATCCAAGACTCCCAAAGTCTGAAGCCCCAAATCTCATCGTGACCATTGGTTTCCTGGAGGGGGAGAGTTGTTGATCTGCACCATCATAATTTCACAGTTTGTAAGTCCAGGAGAAAGTGGGTTTTGAAATTTGTGAGACGTTGAAGACCCAAATCTTGAAGTAAATCTAGGTCATCCATATATCGAGGCATAGAGACCGCAAATCTGATCCCTCCATGAGTGCACAAGTTTGGTGCTCCAGAGGTTTTATAGTGTTGGACATCCGAAACTCCCAAAGCTCGAAGTCCCAGAGTGAATCATGCTCATTGGTCGATGAGAGCATGTGGACCATTCATCCCTTGTTGTGCATGTTTGTTGGTCTGACACCTCGAAAAAACTATGGAGTGGTGCTTCGAAAACCCCTGAATCTCGGAGTCACAAAATGGGATATCAGCCATAGATCTGATCGAAGGATAAGATTCGTCTGATCTACTTCATAGTTCGACACTCATGGAGAAAGATTTATTGGAATGGGTAGACCTATCAAAGCCCGTATTTCTGAATTTGATTTACACCATGGATTTGAGCGAGCGTTGTCAGTCGTCGATCCCTGTTGTGGATTCAACACTCTATTACTTTGGTATTCATAAGGATTGAGGTGTTAGTCCATTGAGAATCACGAAGATCGATAGCTCTGAAGTCCCTAGTTCTTTGCAGACTGGAGGCTTCGCCCATGGTTATAGTCGATGATTCCCCAAGAGGCTTTGTTAGTGATCAGGGACCCCCAGAAAGAATATTTCACATATGGTAAGAAGATTTTAAAGCTTGTGTGGTGGATTTGAGGGATCAGAGAGAGCGTGTGAGCTGATTCAACTCTTGAAGTCAAAGATCCTTAGACCGATAGGTCGCATAGGCCCCAGGAGTGGGTGGGGGTCTGCATCATGACTAGTCATGGAGTGGTACCTATACCCCTTACATAAATATATAGGTAGAGTCACTCTCTACTACATGGATGTGTTTTCCCCATGACATGACAATGTTGATGTGTCATATTGTTGGTGCGGTCAACCTCATCAATACATTGAGGGATGGTGCTTGTGATCACACTACATCTAGCTCATTAGTCGAGCCATATACATCATGTACTCCACCACATGATCCTCCTCCTCCTCCTGATTCTTCTCCACATGAGTCAGCTACAATATCTACCGATTTTGCATCCACATCTAATCTTCTTCCTCCTCCTCATCCTATTCCTCCTCATGTTTCCCCTCCACATGTGCATAAACATGTATCCTTGTCTGACCCTCCTCCCACCCCTCCTCTCTCTCATTATCTAATTGTGCCACCATCCATCGATCATTGTATTTCTCCTATTCCACATCTGTCATCATCCATCGATCCCCCTCTTCCTCCACATGTGTCACAAGATTCAAATGCTTTAGACACTATGATGACATTTGGTATTGTTGATTCATATTCATGATATTGATATAAAGACACTTGATAGTTCACTTATGCCAACATTTGTTTCTATGATAGTTGTTCTTAACAGAGGCTCTACCACTGGTAGCAAAGACATTGATGCACCTGGCTCTGGTGGCAGACTTAGCTAGTAGTGGTACTAATTAGCATTTATACTGATTGTTTTATATTTGACTAGATATCTATATATGACATGTTTATTGCAGATTTTATTGAGATGTATGTTTGACATGTATATTCATATGTATATTGTTCATGCATATTATCTTTTTCATATAGTGTTATGGTTGTTTATGTTGTTTGATTGATAAAATGTAATATGAGTATGTTAATGACAAACATTGTTAATGATTTCTTTATTTTTAAGTGAAATTTGATATGTATCACTCATTTAAATTTATACTTTCCATATAATGTTTAACTTTACTTTTAAGAAAGCGTTTAATTTATATTGTTATTGCAAAATGTTATAACCAGTAATGTCATATAACATTTAATTGTTATTCAAGGTGAATTGTTTGTTGTCCAACAATATACAATATGTTGATTAAACGTGTTTAGAAACAAAAATACTTAAATATGATGAGTGAAATAATTGTGATTTCAATATTTATATCTTTCTCATATATTATAATAATAACATGATAACATAATTATTCACTAATAATAATGTTATGTTTTTAGTTTTTATTATTCAAAGATTACAAAACAAAGTTATAATATAATTGTTTACTAAAATAACAATGATTATATTTTATTAATATTTGATTTTTTCAAATACTTTATTAATTTGTATTATCCAACTAATATAATATATGAAATTTCTCGGATGGGGTGCAACATTGCAACGGGAGACCACATAGCCTACCCCATACCCAAGCCATTAATATGGTAGGTCGACACCCTTCACCTCACTATTAAATGGAGGGAGGCCATTGCAGCCCAACTAGAAGGGGAGGAAAACTCCCTCGCATGAGAATAATGGAGGCCACAAGGTGTAATGACAGGGTGAAACTTGGTACAGGGGCCATTTCAGGCCTTAGAATTATACTCCCACTCGAACGAGGTTGGTTCCATTTCACCTTTGTGCTCCATCAACCTGGTTTCTCTAAGCACTGGATCTGCATCTAGCCGGCTCTTATTGCATTTGTCCTATGCATTAGAAACCTTCCTGACCCCACCATGCCAAGGGAAAGAGGTAGGCTACGACATATCCCTACCTGGTATAGTTTTGTTGTTAGATAGCGGAGGGTGCATAGATTGGAGCATGCCCTATCCATTGCTTGGTCTTAGTGACGAGAGAAGCCTAGAACGTCGCCAATGGCATATGTTGAGGAGGTGATTCTAGAGGAACTTATCCAATTTCCTTCAGAATCCATCCTCTTCACAGTGCTAGATAATTGGCAGCCTCCCAGCCATATTCCAACAAGCACAAGTGACCCAGCTATTGTCTATCAAGCACAAGAAGCTAGGGAAGAGGCCACCTGTATAATTGAGGAGGAATTCCTCCATTTGGACTCTGCAGACACAATTTAGACCACAGACTCTACAATGGAGAATCTTAAGGCAGTGGAGGCTATGGAAGCAACTTTGGAAGACTCAAGAGAAGAGGTGACAGTCTTAGACATGAAGGTAGAGGGGGGTCTAGTCTTGGCACCTCCACCACTCTCGGCACTCCCGAATTTATTCCTGGCACCACTACCCTTCTTCCATCTGGAGTAGCTAGCATCATCTTTGAGATACGAATCCAGATAGCTGACCAGATACACCGAGACACCCTCATGCACCACCGAATTGACATGCTTTATGAAGCCTAATTGAATGCACCAACAACCCACTATTGTCTAACCTACGTGAGGCCTTTCGTGCTCCCCAAGGATTCCCCCCTCAGCGATGATTCGAACGACACGCTCTCAGGTGCAAATTTATAATTTATCTACTTTGGCTACCACGAGAACTCTCAGCTCATCTCCTTGCACTGCTACAATGCATTTTTACAGTTCTGTCTCTTGTTTTCAGTTTCTATTTTTTCTTATTTGCTTAGCATAGTTCGACAAGAACTCAAATCCACCACTTTCTCTGGTTTTCATTTAGTAGGTTACATGGCGGATTTCTATTTTGAACAATGACATCACAATCTTCCGCATGATCTAGTTTCCGCTAATTCGACAGAACAGATGCCAGACTATAGCCATGTCGCTTTTTTGTACTCTAGAATCTAAATAATTGGAAATTCCTATCCTTTTTTTATTTACAATATATATATATATATATATATATATATATATATATATATATATAT
>JASDQU010374410.1:12585-28762 GCA_032191745.1 Picea mariana | reverse complement strand
GTCCTCCAACTTTGTAAGGCCATAACTCTCAAACCGTGAGGAGTTATGTGATGTTCCACATACCACAAAAAATGGAATAACATGTAATATCCATATAGAATAGTATTATCTGAAAATATATCATAACTCGTACCATTATCCATCAAACAAACTTGGGTCCATTACCCAAACCTGGGGTCTCCAACTTCTCATGGCCATAACTCTCTAACTGTGAGGAGTTATGTGGCGTTCCACATACCAGCAGAAATGGAATGACAAGAACTATCCATATAGGATAGTTTACCAGACAAATTAATTGTCCTTCATCTCATTATCCCACAATTAAGCATGGGTTCTCTTACTCCACAAAGCATTCTTTGGATGAAACAAACTTTGACAGATACATAGGTTGAGTATGATGTGCCCATTTCAATATATTGAGATAATAAAAGTGCCATCAGTATCTCAAAAAACCCGGTGATTCACTCCAAGGGGACCACTTTGGATTTCATCCATCTTTACTTATTATCAACCATGACAAGACAATAAAGAGTCATCTTTACATCAAACAATCTTGGGTCCATTACCCAAACCTTTGTGCTACGGGGATTTCTTCAAGGGTTGAAATCAATGACAACCAACATTAATCAACAATATTCCCCTTTGGGATTGATGGCAACACTCTGATGAAATACTGAAATCATATCACTCATGCCCCCCCTAGAACCATGCCTCTGTCCTCTGCATCTGATAAATTTGCCTCTGTCCTCTGCATCTGATAAATATGCTCCCCCCTAGAACCCCGCCTCTATCCTCTGCATATGATAAATCTCTCCCCCTTTGTTATCAATGGAAAAGGTATCTTTCCATCTGGGGTTGATCCCCTTGACTGATTTGTCCTCTTATGGTGCTTCCTCATGTACATCTAAGACATATAAGATATGCATTCAAAAATCCTTAAAAAAGCATTCATTTTGGAGTAGAAATAACTCCAAGTCTTTGGTGAATATATTAAAAGGCTTCCTGTGGAAGTGGTTTTGTAAATGTGTCTGCCACTTGTTCTTTTGTGCCCACATACTCAACTCTTATGTTATTTTCTGCAACTAGTTCCTGTAGAAAGTGATACTTGATTGGAATGTGCTTCGTCTTGGAGTGCATCACTAGGTTTTTTGAGATATTGATGGCACTTGTATTATCACAATATATTAGAATGAGCTCATCATACTCAACCTCTATATCTGTCAAATTTTGTTTCATCCAAATAACCTGTGTACAACATGTTGTTGCTACAATATACTCTGCCTCGACTATAGATAGAGATATTGATGATTGTTTCTTGCTTAGCCATGATACCAAACACTCGCCTAAGTAGAACGTTGCTCCACTAGTGCTTCATGGGTCATCAATACAACCTACCCAATATGCATCTATGTAGGCAATAAGTGATATATATTTTTCTTTTGGATACCATAATCCAAACTCTTTTGTTCCTTTGAGATATCTAAAAATCCTCTTTACTGCTAATATATGTGATTCCTTTGGTGCTTCTTAAAATCATGCCACCTGTCCAACTGCTTGAATTACATCTGGTCTGGATGTTATCACATATAGTAGGTTGCCAATCATTGACCTGTATTGCCTCTGATATGTAGACTTCGAATCATCATCTTTGCTCAACTTACAACTGGTTTGCATGGGAGTGATAACTAGTTTGCATTCTTCCATTCCGAACCTCTTTAGCATTTCCCTGATATACTTGGTTTGAGAAATAAAAATTCCTTGGTTTCTCTGATGTATCTGAAGTCCCATAAATAAGGATAGTTCTCTAAGTAACGACATTTCAAATTCATTATGCATGTCTTTTGCAAATTTCTGGCTTAACCTGTCATCATCACTACCAAAAGTAATACCATCAACATAAACTTCAATTAATAAAATATTACCTTGACTTACCTTGATGTAGAGGTTGTTGTTTGCACTTCCTTTTTTGAACCCTTCTTGTTGTATATACTTATCCAGTCTGGAGTACCATGCTCTAGGAGCCTATTTTAGACCATACAAGGCCTTCTTTAATTTACATACATAGTCTTTGTTCTCTAACAACTGAAATCCTTATGGTTGTTCAATGTAGACTTATTCTTAAAGTTCCCCATTTAGAAAAGATGATTTTACATCCATCTGATATGCTTTAACATTTTTGGACCATGCATAAGCTAAAAGTAAACGGATTGCTTCCATTCTAGCAACTAGGGAAAATGTCTCTTCAAATTCGATTCCTTCAATTTGTGCATATCCTTTACATACCAATCTAGCTTTTTTCCTTGTAACCTATCCATATTCATTCAATTTATTCCTGAAAATCCATTTTGTGTTGATCACATTCTTATTCTTTGGTCTTGGAACCAATTCCCAAGTATCATTTTTCCCTATTTGATCCAATTCTTCATCCATGGACTTATTCCAAAATTCATCCTTGTTGGCTTCTTCAAAACAATTTGGTTCAATTGTAGATAAGAGTTATAGGTGTGTTTGCTCTGGTGAACAGATTTTTCTTCTAGTCTCAACTCCTACATCTTTGTTTCCAATAATCTTATCTGAAGGATGATTCTTCTATACTCGTTTGCTTGGTGTATTTGGAGTTACTTTATGAACTTTCTCTTTTTCTTCTGTCAGATTCTCTTCATATTCATATTCCTCTTCTACTTCTTTTTCTTCTTCTTCTTTGAAAAGTTGTTCCATTGATTTGTTTTCTTATTCCTTTGATTCTGGTCTGCCTGTTTCATCAATTGTTATGTTGATGTTTTCCACAACTTTGTTCAATCTTAAATTGTAACACTTGTATTCTTTCCTTGTACTTGAGTAACCAACAAGTATTCCTTTGTCCACACAAGATTCAAACTTTCTCATTCTACCATCTTCTCTTTTGATGTAGCATTTGCTTCAAAAAATTCTGAAGTGATTCACATTTGTTGGTCTTCCTTTTCATAGCTCGTAGGGAGTTTTATCAGTGTTGTTTCTAAGCATTACTCTGTTTTGAATGTGAACTATTGTATGTACTGCCTGTGTCCAAAATATATCTATCAATTTGGAATCGATTAGCATTGTTCGAGCCATTTCTTGTATTGTCCTGTTCTTTCTTTCAATAACTCCATTATGTTGAGGTGTCCTAGCAACGGAGAATTGCCTTTTTATTCCATGACTACTATAGTAGTCCATAAATTCCTTTGAATTGAACTCTCATCCACTATCAGATTTCAAACATTTGATTCTTGAATCCATCTCATTTTCAACCATTTCCTTGTAGATCTTGAAGTTTTCAAAATTTTCTGACTTGTTCTTGAGAAAGAAAACTGCAGTCATTCTTGTATAATCATCAACTAATAACATAAAGTATTTTTCACCTTTTAATCCCTTTGTTGTAGTTTTTCCAACTAGATCAGTGTGCACAATTTCTAGTGGTCTTGTTGTTGAATATTCCTTTGATTTGAATCTGGTCTTTGTTTTCTTTCCTTGTTGACAATGCTTGCATAAAGTGTTGGTTGGTTTTGTGATTTGGGGCATTTCTCTAACTGCTTCTCTTTTGTTGACTTTGACAAGGTTATCAAAATCCATGTGACCCATTCTTCTATGCCATAGCCAACTTTCATCTTCCTTTCCTAGACAACACTTTTCATTTCCAATTTCACTTAACACATATATGTTGTTTGAAGTTCTTGTAGCTGTACCGACCAATTTCCCTGAACCTTCTTTTCTTATATCACACTTTTCTAAATCAAAAGTAAGTTTATGACTTTGTTCACACATTTGACTCACACTTAGAAGATTATGTTTCATATCTTCTACCAGTAGAACATTTTGTTACTTTTCATTCTTGTTCCCAATTCAGACTGTGTCTTCTCTGATGATTTTGGATGAATTATCATTTCCGAAGGACACTGATCCATTTTTTTCTTTTTGTAATGTAATAAATTTGTCTTTATCACCTGTCATGTGTTTCGAACATCCACTATCAACATACCAACTGTGTTTCTTCTACTTAGCTTGTAGATCGACTGTGCATTCTTCATTGTTATACTGATCTTGCTTTCTTATCCATGTCATTTTTTGAGGTTCTTGTCTGTGATTGTTGTTATTATGTTGAGGCTCTTTAGGAGGGACTGTCATTCTAATATCCTTGGCCATGTGTCCAAAAATTTTACATTTGTAACAGTCCACTTCAGTGCTCAAAGATTTAAACCTTTTGTAACTTCTTATTTGTGTGTCACTAGGTCTCCTTGAATAATCCCTTTGTGTATAACTCTCAAATTTGTTACTGTTCCTATTGTTAGCTCTGCAATTCACAGCCAATTCACAGCTTTATGTCCAAAATTATTACAAGCATAACATAAACCAAAAAATATAGTTGGACACATGGGAGTTGAAAATATTCTGAAAGAAGGTGCTCTTATGAATCCTCCTTCTTCTTGAGGCCTATATGTCTGTTGTTGAAATCTGAATCTTCTTGGTGGAGGAGTGTCCCTGTAATCTTCCTTGTATATCTTCCTATCCTCTTTGATTATTTCTGCATAGCTCTTTGGATTTGTTTCTTGCTCTATTGTTTTGGAGCTTGATCCCTTTTCTGTCTGATTGTATCCAAGTCTAGACTTGTCAAGATGAGATTTTTTACTGCTGATAATGTCATCCTGAACTTTTGATATATTCTGCATATTTTTCTTTTGAATATCCTTTCTTAGTGTGACAACCTCTGCTTCCAATTTTCCAATGATCTTGTCCTTTTCTTCAATTATTTTCTGTTATTCTATTTCAACCTTCAATTTTGTGATCATTTGTTTTAGTTCTCGAGTGTCCTTTTTCTTGTCTAGTTTTTCTTGTAGTTTCTTATTTTTCTTCTTTTCTCTTCTAATAACTTTTATGGCACACATTAATTATTCTAGATAGTCAACTTCTGTCTCTTCAATTTATTCTTCAACTTCTTCACATTCTTCTTCAGATTCTTCACATTCTTCTTCGAAGTCTTCTTTGTCAGAGTCTTTTACTGCCATGAATAAAAATCTTCCTATCTCATTGTCACTGACTTCATCTTCATCTGATGATGAGATGCCTTCTTTGGTGTATAAGATTTTCTTGAAAACTTTCTGTGTAGTTCTTTTTCCTTTATATGTGTGTTTTGTTTTTGAGTAACCTTCATCGTTTCTTTTTTTCTTATGAGGACATTTGTTAGCAAAATGACCAATACCATCACAATTAAAACAAATTAAAGTGAGCTTACCTCTATACCTATTGTCGGTTCCCTTGTTCAGTATTTTGATGAAGTTGGCCACTTCTTCATCATCTTCCAAGGCGTCACTGTTGGTGCTATATTCTTCTTGTTCCTTTTTCTTTTTCTTTGATCTTTTGGATGCCTTGAAGGCTACTTCTTTTACATCTGAATTTTCCTGCTCAGTTCTCATTTCATATGCTATGAAGATTCCATGCAGTTCATCCATGCTTATTGAGTCCAGATCTGATCTTTCTTCTAGTGATTATATCTTAGGGTTGAATCTCATAGGAAGAGATCTTAGTATCTTTTGAACAATTATGTATTCTTCAATTTCTTCTTCCAATCCTATGATTTCATTCACTATTTCATTGACTCATGAGAAGTAGGCTGTGATATCTTAATCTTCCTTCATTTTTTGTTGTTCAAACTGACCTCTATAAGTCTAAATCTTTGCTTCTTTGAATTTTGTATCTCCTTCATAAATATTTTGAAGCTTTTCCCAAACCTCTTTAGCAAATTTATAGTGTGCAACTTTGGTGAATACCGTATCACAAAGACCATTCAAAAGTGCATTTGTGTCTTTGGAATTATTCTCACCGAGTTTTACTGCTTTGTCATTTGTCAGTGGAACTGCTGGTGCTATGTATCCATCTACAATTGATTGACAAAATTTAAATCCCTATGCCTGTATATATGTCCTCATCCTTATGCTCCAAAAAGAATACTTTTTTCCATCAAAATGTGGTATTCCATTTTTATATGAGTTGGTACTCTCCATGATCTACCTTTCAGTGATTAAACTGATTTCTGAAGGAACCTCTCTCGGATACCGATTGTTGGATTACTAAGAGGGGGGGTGAATCAGTAATAGAGAAATTTAATATTTTTTAACCATATAATCCAAGGGTTATATCAATGAAGAATTATCATCCAATAACTGCAGAGTAAATAAGCAATGAACAAATGAACACACATACACATACACATGACACTAGTGTTTTACGTGGAAACCAAAATTGGGAGAAAACCATGGAATGTATTTTCTTATATGTCTTGAAGAATTACATTCATTGGAAGCACCAACTTCCTTTGTTTTCCAGCTGCAACTAGAAGGAGGCTCCAACCCCCTAGTTTCTCAAGCTACAGCCTGAGGGAAGCTCCAACTCTCGAGGACTCTAGCTACAACCAGAAGGAGGCTACAACCCCCTATGTTCTCTGGATACAACTAGAAGGTGGCTACAACCACCTATACTTGCCCCATCCTACCACCCTGAAGTAGAGTTAGAATTATGGAACCATTGTCAACCTGCCACTATGAGATATACCACTGTAAACCTGTACCAATAAATTTGAACCATGCATCAACCATGCAACAACCTGTACCATAAACAAGTGCATCAACCATGCACCAACCTGTACCATAAACAAGTGCATCAAACCATGTACCAAGTATGTACCAATCATGTGTCAACTACTCATAAACTATGACTCATCAATATGTACCAACATCATCAACTATACACCTCATATATGTGCCAACTCATCAACTACTTGTCTCAACCATGTACTCAACATGTACCTCAACCAAAAGCCCTCATCAATTTCATCATACAAATCTGATTTGTAGCTCTCTAATAGACCTAATGTGTATGATCACATTCCTGCAAACCTACCTTACCTTCAAAAACAAGAGGCTATCTTTTTCATCAAACTTTTCTTTAGTTTTTAATGCCTAGTTTTGGATTAGTCAACAACCCTAATTTGAAGTAATCATAACTTTGCACCTGTAATGTATAAATATATGAAACTAATACAAAATGTTCTTCAGTGTGTTTTATGAAATTCTTCCAGGTGTCACTACTTGAAACCTCTAAGAAAAGGAGTTATAGAAAAAATGACATACCTTACAGAATTCTAGATTATTCTAGAGAACGAACTTGTAGAGCATTCCTCGCACGAAAAATTTGTTGAATGGATATGAAAATGTTACACCAAATACTACAAATTTTACCCTAAACAAAAAAATTTGTTTCACTGAATGTGGATCTATTATGAAGAATTTATGAATTTTTTACCCGAAACACCTGTTTTTGACTAGTTTCAGGACTAGCCACAAACCCAATTTTCCATGGAGTGTAACTCCAAGAATACAATGACCCAAAAGCTAAATAATTTACCATAGATAATTGGATATGTTTCCTCAATGGAATATCAATTTCACGGTATGAATCATCATAGAAAAAAAGTTAGAGATAAAATGGTGAGATGACCTGTAAATAACATACCTTAGAAAGCACCATCAAAAGAATTTATCCTTCCTGGCATTTTGGCCTTCCTTTCTTCACCTTCCCTCAGAATTTAGGCTTAGATATCTTTGTTTACCTCAGACACCTATAAATATTCAATATTCTCAAGTGTGATTAAAATGAGAGAGCCTTGCCTCTTATTTATACTCTCCAAGTAGCTTCCTTAAAAACATCTTCTAGGTCACTTGGCCCTACTTTCCTTATTTTAGGGTTAACCCACTTCTAATTTCTCCATTAAATTTATTATTGAAATAATTTATTTTGTATTCACTTTTAATTATAATACACTCATGACTTCACTTTATTATTTACCTTTTAAAATCTCTTAAACCACTCTGACTACTTTGACCTTTTGGGGCTTCTAGATGACATATGAGGGTCCTCCAACTTCGTAAGGCCATAACTCTCAAACCGTGAGGATTTTTGTGGCATTCCACATACCACCATAAATTGAATGACATGTACTATCCATATATAATAGTATTATCTGAAAATATATCATAGTTCATACCGTTATCCATCCAACAAACTTAGGTCCATTACCCAAACCTGGGATCTCCAACTTCGCATGGTCATAACTCTCTAACCGTGAGAAGTTATGTGACATTCCACATACCACCGGAAATGGAATTACAAGCACTATACATCTAGTATATTTTACCTAAAAAATTTATTCTCCTTCATCTCATTATTCCACAATTAAGCATGGGTTCTCTTACTCCGCAAAGCGTCTTCCCGTGAGGGCTTTCACCATAAGGGGACCACTTTGGAGTTCATCCATATTTACTTCTTATCAACCATGAAAAGACAATAATGAGTCATATTTACATCAAACAATATTGGGTCCATTACCCAAACCTTTGTGTTGTGGGGATTTCTTCAAGGGTTGACATCAATGACAACCAACCTTAATCAACAACTATTGTAATCCCAGTTAAAATCAGTGAACCCAATGAGGTCAAATATATATTATTCTGAATATTGAATCCAAAATGTGATGGTTCGCTATATGTATTGAAGGATATGATTAGAAGCCTACCAATGTAGCTCATGCAGCTCCCACATGAACATGGAGACTTCTCCAATTGCATAGGAGAGGTCTAGTATGGAGTGTGTGAGATACAACAAGATCCCCACTTGTTGTCTATACAGTGTGTTGTCAACCAATGGAGTATCCCCACCATACTAAAGTATAAATCTTGATAGGAAAGGAGTCAGGGAAGACTTTCATTATGTCGTGTGAAATCTCTCAAGGAGATCTCATGCATACTTGGCCTGAGACGGTTTCATTCTCGGTGCATCTTGACTGATCTCAAGTCCAAGGAAGAAATGTAGTGAACCCATGTATTTCACAAAGAACCTATCATGTAGAATCCTATTGACTGCAACAATCATTGAACTTGAGAAATCAGTGATCAACAAATCATCAACATACAGAACTAGAAGTAGAAGTGAATCAATCAACCTGAGCATGTAAACATTCGGGTCTGATTTAAAATGTATAAAATTGTATGAAAAAAGGTAGGAGTCCATATTGGCATAACATACCCTC
Source organism: Picea mariana (assembly GCA_032191745.1). Taxonomy (NCBI): domain Eukaryota; kingdom Viridiplantae; phylum Streptophyta; class Pinopsida; order Pinales; family Pinaceae; genus Picea; species Picea mariana. Next base: position 19,665 of record JASDQU010374410.1, on the reverse strand, counting down.
AAAACCTACTTGAGGCCATAAAGAGACCTATTCAGTCAACAAACCAAAGATGAATCCTGCATAAATCCATGGGTTTCTCCAAATAGGTATCCTTAGAGAAATCTCCATGAAGAAATGCATTTTTCACGTCCATATGATGGACTTCCCATCCTTTGGTCTCTGCAATGGAAAGTTCCAAATGTATGGAATCCATATTCTCTATTGGAGCAAAGGTCTCATTGTATTCAATGCCATGCACTTGCTGAAATCCTTTGGCAACTAGCCTGGATTTATATTTTTTAATTTGTCCATCTGCTACACTCTTGGTCCTATAGAACCATCTGCACCTGAAAAGTTTCCTTCCTAAAGGAAGGGGAACCAGATCCCAACTCTATTTCTCAAGGAGGGATTTGTACTCATCCAACATGGTGGATTCCCAAAATGGATTTCCAGTAGCCTCACCATAATACTGTGGATCTTAATATTGAACCAAGAAAATATGTTTGGGTCACATTGATTCAGTGGAAGTGAGTACAAGAGGAGGCTCCTTGAAATCAGATCAAGTCCTCCTAGTATCAGTTGGATCACCAACAAGATCCTCTGCATCCTAAAGAGTAATCTAGGTCCACTTGGGCTTCTTCTCTGTCATTGCATCTGCATCTGGATGCAATAAATTTTCATTTGGATGCATTGACTCTGCATATTATTGTACTGACTCTATATCTAGATCATCTTAATGCTTTGAATCATAAATCTCATCTAAAGAACAGTCATCATGTGCATTCTCATCATCTATGACAGGTGGAAGAATGAAAATGTTTGCATGTGGTTGTTGAGGTACATGCAAGACACTTTCCTTGAATTGGACACTATGCTCAATGATGAGCCGGTCTAAGGAAATATCAATGAGTCTATATCCCTTCAAACCATCAAGGTATCCAACAAATATACACTCTATTCTTTTTGGATCAAGTGCCTTCCTATTCTCAGAGGGAATCTTGGCCCATGCATGTGAATCGAAAATACGAAAGTGGGTCACTTCTAGTTTGAGGCCGCTCAAAGCCTCGTACAGGGTTGTATACTTGACAGATATATGGGGAGATAGTTTTTGTATGTAGGTTTCATAATTAAGTTCTTCAGCCCATAATCTTCGTGGAAGTGACCTAGCATGTAGCATGCAAGATGCCATCTCTTTTAGAGATCTATTTTTCCACTCAACAACTTCATTTTGTTGTGGAGTATATGGAATCGTGTGCTTTTACTGAATCCCTAGCTTATGAAAAATATTAGGTATCTCATGGTTGACATACTCTACCCCATTATCTGTTCATAGGACTTTAATTTTCTTTCCTTATCATGTCTCAACAAGGGCTTTGAAATATTTGAGGTGTTGAAAGACCTCTGATTTTTTCTCGAGAAAGTAAATCCATCTGAAGTGTGACAAATCATCAACAAAAATGAGCATATACCTTGCTTTATTGATTAATAGATGCATAAAAGGCCCCATGAGGTCACTATGGATCATATTTAAAGGAGAGGAAGCCTTTTGAGTCTTTCCTTTGTCAAATTTCTGTTGAGGGTGTTTTCCAAGAACACATCCCTCACAAATTCCTTTGTAGAAGTGGATGTCAAGTAGACCTTCAATCTTTCCCTGATTTCTAAGAAGTTTCATATATCTGAAATTAAATTCCTGAACCTTTCGTGCCATATCCTACTACTTTCATCAGCATGGGTAAGCACTAATGCAGAATATGGTTCAATAATTCAGAAAATTTGTAGATTCTAGATTGATGATTTACCTCACTGGTAGAAACCTTGGAATTGGTTTGCATGTCATAGATATCCACTACATCAGGTGTGAATATGAATCTCTTTTTAGTGCCAAAGTTTTTCATCTGATACACAGAGAGAATATTGACAAAAGGTTTTGGAACGTGCAGCGCATTCTTGAAGCTTCCATTTGTGAGTTCAATTATTCCTTTTTCGATGACCTTGACTAGAGAGTTTTCCCCCATAAAAATAGGAGGACCTTTTCATGAATCCAATGAATAATAGACCACTTTTTTGGAATCCATGTGGTGTGATGCACCTGAATCTACGATCCAAGCATCAAGAGAAGAGTTGATAGCAATCAATGCATGGCAAGAATTGCCTTTCTTGAGATTATGATCTTCTGGATTCTTCTTATTGGCACCCTTGGAGATACAATATCCAAGGTTGTTTTGATGAAGTATATGGGTCATTATATCTATCTGTTTATGCATACACATGGATTTTGGAGGGAATCCTTTATGGCAGTAAGTGCATTTCTCCCCTTTTCTTCCTTTTCCACCTTTGGATCCAGAGGCATCATTGAAGGGTTTTGAGTACCCTTCCTTCTTTGGATTTGCATGTGCTTTCCTCTTGTATTTATATTTAGATTTATGATATTAACAACCACTTCCATCTTTCACAGTAAGTGCATGTGCCTTTGGGCCTTTGATTTTTCCCATATTGATGAGATTGTTATGCTCTTGTGTCAGAGACTCGATAAAGTCCTCACGAGAGGGTATCTTCCAAGTGGCTCCAGAGGAGAATCTAGATAAATGAAATGTGGATACAAACACTAAGTATTTTGGACCAATTTTGGAGAAAATGGTGAGAACCATTTGTTTCTCCTCCTTAGATTTATCAACCCCACAAGCCTTGAGTTGCGACAACAAATCCTTATATTTGGTAAATAAATATTGGAGATTGTCGAAGGTTTTTGGATCCAATGTGAGAAATTACACCTTGAGCATGTGTCCCCTCATATCATATTTTTTTCCAAAAATCCCTTCCATGGTGGTCCAGGCTTCATTGGGGGTTTTACAAGAGGATATGTGAAAGATGAGTTCAGGAGAAATGAGACTACAAATTTTTCCAAATGCTTCATCCATTCAATTTAGATACTTGGATTTTTTTATGGCTGATGTTGGTTCTATCTCTATGTTCATAGTTAACATGTACAATCCTTTACTTCGAAGATGCATTATCATATTTTCCTTCCATGCAAACAAATTGTAAGGTGTAAGAATCAATTCTTTTGGAAATTCCATTTTTCCGTTGTCTTCAATCTTCGGTACTTGCAAAAATAATTTGGTGTGTCTTTTCCCTAGGAGTCTGTTAGCTATGATACCATGTAAATGTTTTAAACCTACCCATAATAGGTCTATCTGGGAATTGACATACACAGTTGGAGAGAAAATAGAAGAAAAGAGAAGAAGGAGAGAAATAATGGAAGAATTATCACTAACCAAATGAATGACTGATAATTTACACATGATATACTCTGTATAAGTCAACCAATGCGCACTCGAGGAGAATCCAATGCTTCATAGTGGTGTTGTAGAGTGATCTGGACACACCAATAGTTACGGGATTAAACTACCATGTATTCTAGTATCTTGGGAAGTTACGGGAGTGAACTGCCACCTAGCTGAGTTAACTAGTCTATTAGTCCTTAGTTAACTGACTGAAACAAAGTGAAGTGAGGAGGAGATAAGGGAATCATGAGAAATTCACTAGTCTAGTGATGATCCCATGTACAATGCACATTAGTTGGTGATGATCCCAATGTTGCATGGTGATAATACCAATGTGGCATCTAGACTCCACTCAACTGATCAAACTGAAGTGTGAACTAAAGAGAATATTATCCGAGAGGAATATTCTCCTTAAAATATAGGAGGCTGAATAATGACTAATAAACATAGGGAAAATCTTAGGAAAAATAAATCCTAGGTGTGTGTGAAGTAAATCCAACATCCCACATAGATGGGAAGAAATAAACATGTAAAAATATGAACAAAGGGCGGTGTCATATGTTTAATAACAAAAGAATACTAAAAAAATAATACATGTTACCATTTAAATGTGCAATATTATAAATAGAATGTGGTACTCATAGAGGTTATTATAGAGTTGTTGCACCCGATCCCTATTTTTAGTGCATCAATATTTTCTCCCCATTGGTTACAACTAGACATCACATATTTCTCTTGTATCTAGTCATCCACCCAACTATTAGGACATATTTTTGGCATATTTTCCTTTAAATGATCCAGATAAGGCATGATTCTACCATTCAACCATCTAAATTCTTTCCTATCACTGTCCTATTTCCTTCTTTTCTCTTCATATAGCGTGAACCATGGTCGCATTGTCTCTATGTTGTAAAGAATGAATTTATTGATGGCATCCATTTCAATATGCGTTGATGCATACAAAAATTCAAAACGAATAATCGTTGTGGGCGGTTTCTTATCAAACATACAAACAATATCATCTATATATCGGCACCACCATGAAATGATAGTGATGGGTGCCTAAATTAGCATACTCTCAACACTCAATACTATTTTCCTTACCATTTTCTATTGTTCATACTCTTTTTGATATCTTCCTTATCCAGTTTGTCTCATTTTTCCATATAGGTATGAATCTTATTCCATATGCCATTTTTATGATAAATTCTTACATATTTCTTAAAGAAAATTGTTACCTTCTTGCACCTACATTGTTATGCAAGAACAATTACAATGGCTATAACTCCCTATAGGATCTTCAACTCCTCTACAAGTGTTTCAACTCTGAAGGATGACATAACCACTACAACTCTCAAACATGACACAATGGCTACAACTCCAAACTTGATACAGTCTTTGCAACTTTGAGTATGATATTGTTGTTTTAACTCCAAGATAAAGTCCATCAACACATCAGTTAATGTTACAACCATTCGTCAAGATCATTCCTCACAATAGAAAGGAAACAAAATTAAAGTGGAAAACCAAAAAGGATATTAGTTCCCCTACCAACCATCACCTAGCTGATCCAAGTCAAGATATGCCCTATATTTTCCAAAAATTGGCAATATCAATGTAAACATACGAACAACATGATTCTCATGGTTTTCCTTCCATCCCCTTATTTTGTTTATACTTTGAATTTATTATGTAAAAACACTATCTTTCCTTGAGCTCAAGGAATGATTCTTGCGATAACATACTACTATATTGTAAAACTTAAGACTTTGAAAATATAATTTCCTTTTCTCCTACTTTTCACATGATAATGTGTTGAGCCTTCGTGTGATTCTGATTTCATATCTCAGTGAATTGTCTAAGGGAGTAGGGATCCCTCCTTAGTCCAGTATTTCTTGTACATTGAAAGTAGGATTTTTATTTCATTGTTTTCCATTTAATCTCATGGTCACTTAATCTTTTCGTGTTTTTGTAGTTCCAGATTTCATAATTAGTTAATTGTTATTCCTTTGTGTTTAATAATTAGCTTCTTTATGTTGTGGATTCTACAATTATGAGCTGCAATTAGGTATTGGTTCAATTCTTGTAATATTTTAATCAAATACATTGCTCCAACTCTCATTGTTGCCATCCCCATCATTGCAATTCATGTTGTAGCTTTGTTGTTGCAACTCTGCTTGCAACTTTACTTTTTTATTTTTTCTTTCATATTTGTGACAACATTATTCTTCAGTTGTTTAGTATTGATAGTCCATTGATTTTACGAGTTTTTGTTGGCATGTTTTACAGGAAGAATGTGCTTTTAATTGATGGCAAGAACAACGACGACAATGGAAAATAGGAAAAGCATAAGATCAGAAGGAGAAGTGAATAGTATGCAGAGATCAAAGCTCAGAAGGGAAAGCATAGCACAAAAACATGATCTAGATAAAAATCCTTGATCGTGGATCTTCTTCAAGAGTCTTCACAACCATCAGATCAAATTAAGTGAAGGATAGGATAAATGGGGAGCAAAGTTTGCGATTTGAAATCCTCGAAGTCCGAAGAGCTGGAGAGGCAAAGTAAATTTCAATCGTTAGATGATTCTAAATTGGAAGGACATGATAAGTCAGAAGAAGGGTGCGCTAATCTCAGCTTCCTATAATCAGGCACTCAGATCTATGCTCGACAGGGCATATCCGACCCCCCAACCTTTATTCATTTACTTGTGGGGGGGGTCTGAGTTGATGGTATTTCCCATGTGGGACCCTCATACATGTCACCTTCCTATCATCTCGAACCCCCCTCACTCATTAGCACTTACCAACTAACCCCCCCTCTGAATAAAACACCAAACCACTCATACATACCACCTTTGCACTCCGACATCACACTCCACTACCTGCTACACATCACACTCCACTACCGCACTCTGCCTCCAAACTCCTCTATACTGCCTACATGTCTCACCCACGTCAGTAGACCATGTCAGCAAGGACATGTGGAAGACCACGTCGGCAAGTACACATGGCATAATCAGATGATGACAAGTGTCAATAGGAAATTGGCTCGTGCCATGTCAACAAGTGACGTAAGCAAGCTACGTCACTTTGGGAGATTTACTTCAGGAGTTTCATCACTGACAAATGTCAAAAGTCCCGAAGTCCTGAACGATGAAGGTCTGAAGTCACTCTCATCCGTCCAATCTGAAGATCACTTTGGGCGCATTCTCAACCATTGATATAGTTGAGTGGAAGGACAGTGTAAGTGGAAGTGTTAACTGACATCAAGCGGTCTCCACTGCCTATGACTTATTCAGCAAGTGACCACTTCAGAGGAGAATGAAACAACGATTAGACTAAAGTACTAAACATCGAAGACCCGAAGAAGACCCTGGTCATTAATCATGCAAGAGGGTACGTGTCAATAGATCATTGACTCTAGGTCAAAGCATTCATAGAAAAGCGAAGCATCAAAGAGTCAAAAAGGCCGAAGTCCCAGAGCAGAGGATAGCCATTGGATTAAGGAGGACAGATGTTAGCATATCTTCCATTTCAAAAGATATCTATTCAGAAGAAGCAAGAAGTTGAGATTCGAAATCTCCGAAGTCTAGAGAACTGAAGGGATCTCGACCGTTGATCCGAGAGGGACATTCGTTAGTGTATTTTCAACTCCAGAAGATTGACATATGGAGGAAAGAAAGATTTTATATTTGAAACTCACGAAGCCCGTATCAAAAAATAAATCACATTCGTTGATTTAGGAAGGTTAAATCTAATCCGCAGATCATGAAAGAAAAAATCTGAACCGTTCATTCAGGAGTACCGTCAAGATCGTG
>JASDQU010374410.1:0-10797 GCA_032191745.1 Picea mariana | reverse complement strand
TCAGTTGTCTTAGTATTTCCAACAATTGGTATCAGAGCCAGTTCCTTTTTGCTAAAGGTAGACCAGTAAGCTTAAACATGACAAGTCACGAAGGAACTTCAACCAATAAGCCTCCTCTGTTTGATGAAACGAAATTTTCTTTCTAGAAGGTTAGAATGAGAACATACATTATGGCCTTAGGTGATGATGTTTGGGATGTTGTAGAGACTGGATATATAAACCCTATTGTGCTAGCTTCCAAAGATGATAAGTTATAATTTAGCTTCAATGAAAAGGAAATGAATGTTATCTTGAGTGGGATTGTTGAAGCTGAATTTGTAAAGGTAATGCATCTTGATTCTACCAAAGGGATGTGGGATAAACTCATTAGCAGTTATGAAAGAAATGAGAAAGTAAAAGATGCCAAACTTCAAACGTATAGATTGAAATTTGAACAACTAAAGATGAATGAGGATGAAACAGTTAATAAATATTTATTAAGAGTTGAGGCTATTGTGAGTGCCATGAAGGGTCTTGGTGAGAAGATTGAAGACACATTTTTGGTTCAAAAGATTTTAAGATCTCCACCTAATAGATTTAATCCAAAAGTTTTTGCAATAGAAGAACTGAATAATCTTAAGATATTATCTATTGATCAAATTATAGGAACTTTGATTTCTTATGAAATGAGGATAGGTAAATATAAACCCACCTCTAGAGAAGCATCATTTAAAGAAGTTAAGAATGAGGATTCTCAGCCTGATGAAATTGAAGAAAAATTTGTGAGAAGACTAAAGAAAGGATCAGGAAAGTACCAAGGCATGTTGACCTTCAAATGTTTTAGTTGTGTAAAGATAGGTCACTTTGCATCTAAGTGTCCACACAAGAAGAAGGAACAGAACTCTGAAGGTGAAGAGAAGTACAAATCCAAGAGTTTGGTAAAAAGAAAAGTTTATGTGTAAATAATGATGACTCTTCAGGAGACACAGATAGTGAGTCTTCATGTGAAGATAAGGTTAATGAATTTATGCTTATGTCCAAAGAGGAATATGATAATAAATGAATAGTGATTTTAATGATGAAGAAGTTGTGGTTGACTTGGAAGGAGAACTGGCCAGTGCCCTAGAAGAAATTGCTAGACTCAGATTTAAGAAGAAAAGGAAAGAAACAATTGTTGATATAGTTCGAGAGAGACAGTAAAAAACCTGATGAAGACTTTACCCTGCTAAAAGTGGAAATAGAAGAGGAAAATAAAGTAGAGAACATTATGAAACAATAGTTATTAGAGAAGAAGGAAAGATGTGAAGCCTTGGAAGAAGAGGTAGTAAAAACCAAAAAAGAGATGGAGAAGTTTAAAGCATTGTATCTCCAAAATATTCCAAGAATTAAAGCCTCAATAAAACTAAATGATATTCTGAGAAAACATAGATCTCCTTTGTTGAAGACAGGTTTAGGATATGTAAGTGGCTCAAGAAGCAAACAATCAAAAAGAAAAGAGACAATAAAGATGATCCAGTTCCAAGTCAGCAGACAATCAGACCATGTGAATACTCTGCCACCAACAGCTAATAAAGACAAGATAATCCTTGATAAAAAAAAGATATTAGAAGATGGAGAAACAAATTCCAAGAAGAAGGCCATCCTTCAGGTACCAAAATTGCTTCCATGGTTACTATTTTTACTGCACTAATTTTGGTCATAAGATTGCAAATTGTCAAATTAAGTTTAGAGACATGCAACTGAGGAGATCAAGAAATAAACAATCTTTGCAACATAGAACTAAATAGCCAATGAGTAGACAAAGTTGCAACAATCACTTTGACCTATTGAAAAATGAGCTCGAATGCTATAAGTGTCATAACTTCGGCCATAAAGCTGCAAACTTCCATCTAAAGAATTACAAAGGAGATCTAAGGATAAAACCCCTAGCTATAAATGTCAACACATGAAAAAGAAGAGATAGTGAAAAATGTGGTCTGGTACATTTAGCTCAAAAATAAAAGGACCCCTGGTATATAGATAGTGGATGGATGTTCCAAGCACATGACTGGAGACAAGGATAATTTTTTGTCTATAAGTAAAAGAAAAACAGGAAATGTGACCTTTGGAAATGATGAACCAGGTAAAATCAAGGGTAAAGGGATGGTGAGATTGAGTAGTGGCAAAGGAAAATCCCGATATGTTCTTCTTGTAGATGTGATGAAACACAATTTGCTCAGCGTAAGTCAAATGTGTGACAGAGGATGTGAAGTGGTTTTCACTTCCAAAGATTGTAAGATAAATTCTGTAAACTCAGGAAAAGTGGTGGCTAGAGGCATAAGGACAAATAATAATGTATATGTGTTGAAAGAAGATAGAGAAGGGTGTCATCTAAGAAAGCATAATGAAAGATGGTTATGGCATAGGAGACTTGGACATCTAAACTTTGACCAGTTAATCAAGATAAAAAATCTTGAGGCAGTAAAAGATCTTCCAAGAATATCAAAGCCACAAGATTCTGTGTGTAAACCTTGCCAAGTAGGAAAGCTAACCAGGACACAGTTTAAATCCAAGAGTTCTACTTCAACAGAGAAAGAAATCCAATTAGTTCATATGGATTTGTGTGGACCATCAATACAGAAAGGCACAGGAAAGGAAAATTACTTCATGCTAATCATTGATGATTACTCCACACTCACTTTGGTTGCTTTCCTCAAAGAGAAAGCTGAAGCATTTGAGAAATTTAAATTATTTAAGGCTTTAACTGAGAATCAAATAGGAAACAGGTTAAAGAAAGTAAGATCAGACATAGGAGGAGAATTTATGTCAAGTGATTTCAAATAATTTTGTGATAAACATGGGATCAAGAGAGAATACACAATCCCAAGAACTCCACAACAAAAGGAGTAGTTGAGAGGAAAAACATAACAGTTCAGCAAATGGCCAGGTCAATGATGAATGAGAAGAACATTGGTAAAACCTACTAGGTAGAAGAAATACACACAACAGTCCATATTCTTAACAAAGCCTACCTCAGACCACACTGTGACATGACACCTTATGAACTGTGGTATGGAAGACTTGATTCAATCAAACACTTGAAAGTCTTTGGGAGTAAGTGCTACATAAAGAATAATAATGAAAAGCTTGGAAAATATGATGACTGGGATGGTGAAGGTATATTATTAGGGTATGCTACAAACACTAAAGGATACAGATGCTATAATAAGAGGTTGCATAAATTGGTTATTTGTATTGACATAAAAGTTGATGAAGAAATCCTTGTATGAGATGTAAGCAGTGTTAAATCAACAACACGGGATATAGTTGAAATTGAAGATGAACAGGTCCAAGAATTAGAAAGAGAAGACTCTAAGTCATATGAAGATACAAATACTCAGGAAGACTCAAATCTTCAAGCAACATCAAATCCTTCCTCCGTAATTACTCAAAAGTATCATCCTGCAAGTCAGATAATTGGTGAAAAAGGAAAAGGTGTACAAACTAGGAGAAGGATAATCAAAGACACCGAGCAATCACATATAGCCCTCATATCCATGGTGGAACCCAAGAACTTTAATGAAGCCAGTAAAGATGTAAATTGGTTAAAATCAATGAATGAGGAACTGGATTAGATTGAGAAGAGCAATACTTGGGAGCTTGTTCCTAGACCTGTAGATAAAAATGTAATTGGATCCAAATGGGTGTTTAAGAATAAAATGAATGAGCAAGGAAATGTTGTACGAAATAAGGCTAGATTGGCATGCAAAGGGTATGCTCAAATAGAAGGAATGGATTTTGATGAAACATTTGCACTTGTAGTAAGATTAGAAGCTATTATAATGCTTCTTGCCTATGCTTGTCATAATAAGTTTAAAGTCTATCAAATGGATGTCAAGTCATCTTTTCTAAATGGATATCTAAAAGAAGAAGTCTATATGGAACAACCAGAAGGTTTCCAACTGTCAAATAACCCTGACTTCGTATGCAAGATGAAGAAAGCCTTATATGGGTTGAAACAAACTCCTCGTGCCTGGTACTATAGACTAGATAAGTATCTTCAATACAAAGGGTTCAAGAGAGGAACAGTTGCAAAAATTATATATATATAAACAGAGGATAATTATTTTCTCATTGTGTTGGTCTATGCATATGACATCATCTTTGGAAGTAATAATGCTTCATTGGTACAATGGTTTTGTTCTGCCATGCAGTCTGAATTTGAAATATCTATGATAGGGGAATTTTCATTTTTTTTTGGTCTGCAAATTACTCAGAGGTCTGAAGGAATATTTCTTTCTCAGTTGAAATATCTAAGATAAATATTGAAAAGGTTTCAAATGGAATATTCTACACCTATGAGCACACCTATGGTCATTGGATGCAAGCTAAGCAAGGATGATGACTCACTTGATGTTGATCAAAGTTCATATAGGTCTATGATAGGCAGCCTGTTGTACATCACAACATCTCGTCCAGACATAATGCATGTTGTTGGAATGGTAGGAAGGTATCAGACTGCACCTAAGCAGAGTCATTTGATAGCTGTCAAAATAATATTCAAATATTTGAAAGGAACGATGAACTATGGCCTATAGTATCCTAGGAATCAAAATTTTCAATTATCAGTCTATTCAAATGTTGATTGGTCTAAATGCTTGGATGAAATGAAAAGCACGAGTGGAGGTGCACTCTTATTAGGAGATTCTCTTATAGAATGGTTGAGCAAGAAGCAAGGTTCCATTTCCTTATCGACTACAAAATCTGAATACATTGCAGTTGCCACTTATTGTACCCAAGTATTGTGGATGATTCAGACACTTACAAACTTAGAGGTAAAATATACTGCATCGATCCAAATTCATTGTGATAATACTAGTGCAGTTAGTGTGTAAAAGAATCATGTATTTCACTCCAAGACCAAGAATATACCCATAAAGTATCACTTCTTGAGGGAACAGGTGACCAACATTGTTGTTTCTTTGCATTATGTTCCATCCAAAGATTAGATTGTTAATATCTTCACTTAACAGCTTGCAAAAGATCACTTTGATTATCTACGCCAGAAGTTGGGCATGACCCCGTTATTAAGCTAAGAGAGTACATCCTGTCAGGGGGAGTATGTGCTGGTTGAATATATGATACCTCTTAAAAGTACTGCAATGACTCAGGAGGAGCATGTTTTCTTTGACATTGATGTCAAAGGGGGATAAAAGGTGTGGTATGGATCCTACAGTTGGAGGTCTAAGAAAAATAGTGTAGCCTTTCATGGGTGCCATCAATGCCAAAGGGGGAGATTGTTGGCATGTTTTACAGGAAGTGTGTGCTTTTCATTGATGGAAAGACCAACATCGATGATGGAAAACAGGAAAAGAATAAGCTCAGGAGGAGAAGTGAACAATATGCAGAGATCGAAGCTGATAAGGGAAAGTGCAGAATAGAAACGTGATCCGAATAAAAATCCTCAATCGTGGATATGCTTTGAGAGTATTCACGACTGTCAGATCAAATTAAGTGAAGGATAGGATAAATGGGAAGCAAATTTTGATATTTGAAATCACCAAAGTCCAGAGAGACGGAGTAAATTTCAGCCATTAGATCATTCTAAAATGGAAGGAAAGGATAAGTCAAAATAAGGGTGCACTAATATCAACAACCAATAAATGGGCACTCAGATCTATGGTCGACAAGGAATATTGGACCCCACGACCTTTCTTCCTTTAATGGTGGGGGGGGTTCGAGTTGGTGGTATTTCCCATGTGGGACCCTCATACATGTCACTTTCCTGTCAACTCAGACCCCCCTCTCTCATTACCATTTATTGCCTAACTCCCCCTCCAAGTAAACCACCAAACCACTCATGCATACCACCTCCGTGCTCCGACGTCACACTCCACTACCCGCTACATGTCACACTCCACTACCGCGCTCTACCTCCACACTCCACTACACTGCCTACAGGTCTCACCCATGTTAGCAGACCACGTTAGTAAGGACATGTGGAAGACCACGTCAACAAGTACACATGGAATAATCAGATGATGACAAATGTCAAGAGGAAATTGGCTCTTGGCATATCAATAAGTGATGTAAGAAAGATACATCACTATGGGAGATTTACTTTGAGATTTTCATCACCAACAAATGTCAAAAGTCGAGAAGTCCCTAAGGATGAAGGTTTGAAGTCGATCTAAGGCGTCCGATCTGAAGATTACTTCAGGTGCATTCTCAATCGTTGATCTAGTTCAGTGGAAGGAAAGTGTAAGTGGAAGTGTTAATTGACAACAAGCAGTCTCCACTGCCTATGACTTATTCAGCAAGTGACCACTCCGGAGGAGAATGAAACATCGATTAGCCTAAAGTCTCGAAGTCCAAAACACCAAAGACCCAAAGAAGACTATGGTCGTTGATCGTGCAGGAGGGTATGTGTCAATAGATTATTGACTCCTGGTGAAAGAGTTCATAGAAAAGTGAAGCACTAAAGAGTCGAAAAGGCCAAAGCCCCAGAGCAGAGGATATTCATTGGATTAAGGAGGAAAGATGTCAGTGTATCTTCCATTTTGGAAGATATATAGTCAGAAGAAATGAGAAGTTGAGATTTGAAATATCTGAAGTCCAGAGACCCGAAGGAGATCTCGATCGTTGATCCGAGAGGGACATGCGTCAGTGGATTGTCAACTTCGAAAGATTTACGTATAGAGGAAAGAAAGGTTTGATATTTGAAACTCTCGAAGCCCATATCACGAAATAAATCACATCCATTGATTTAGGAAGGTTAGATCTGATCTGCAGATCATGAAAGAACAAATTTGAACCATCTGTTCAGGAGCACCATCAAGATAGTGAGAATGATGGTCCCATCGCATTGTGGGGATTGAAGATGCATGAACTTTAAAAATCTAAAGGCAAGCTGCAATCGAAACCATGGTTTTGGAAAAAGGAAACGTGGAGGCTAGAGGTAAACTACGGGGAAAAAATTAGTTTGATAAAAACCACCTTTGGATGCACCTGCAATATCATGGTCACATGAGATCATCACCCAAGGTCATATCGATAAACGCATCTAGCGCTCACTAGATCGAGATCGGGAAGCACCTTTTGAATAGGTGTTTGGTCACTGTCAGTGGTCACATGAAGGAAGGAGCTTAGAAACCAAAGAATCCAAAAATGACTGACTATAACTGCCAGAGAAGACAACGAATCTCAAGATAACGCCTGCTAATGATGAACAGATTCAAAATAACCACCAGAGAAGATGAAGATTTCAAACGATGATCAGGAAGAAAATGCACCGTGAGTAAGAGGTGCATAACAAAGACCTGAAGGGGAGATCCAAGGCACAGTGTATAGGATGCAGAGGCAACACAAAGTATAATATGTTGAAGAGAAGCTAGACAGATGGGTGTGGTGTTCAGGAAGAAAAAGAGAAGAGCATAGAAGAAGAAAGTAGCAAAAGAAGAATAGAGCATAGCTTTTGAAGAAGGGAGAGGAGACATGGAGCTGTAACAGACCATATCAGAAACACATCAAGTAAGTAAATTTTTTTATATCTCAGTGTGGTAGGGTGGTTCTAGGGAGGACTATTGTCCTCAAAGTTTCAATTGGGTTCTTGAACATAGGGAGTTGTAGCTTCCATTTGGTTGCAGCCAGAAAAACCAGGGTGGTAGGGTGGTGCAAGGGAGAACCATTTTTCTCTGTTATACAGGTTGGTGCCTGTGTGACTAGAAGTTGGTGCTTCCATCCAGTTGGTGATGGAACACTTAGGGAGTTGGTGCTTCCTTCTAGTGGGTGCTAGAAAAATCAAAGGGTTGGTTCTCTCTATAAGTTGCAGCTTGTTAATGAAGAGGTTGTAGCTTCATTTTGAGTTGGTTCTGATATATATATGATCTACAGAACATAAAATATTTCCTATCATTATAAGAATAAGAGGTTTTCTCCCTTTATCAATTTCCTCGTGAATATCTGCCTCTGTATATATCATATGTGTGATTGATGCTTATTATTTCTATTGTTCATGACTTGCATAATCTTGATGATCACTTCGATAACATTAATAATATTTCAATAGGCATAAAATTGTTTAAGCACAGTAACAGTTGATTCACCCCCCCCCCCTCTCAGTTGTCTTAGTATTTCCAATAGTTTTCATTGAGTATAAGAAAACCTAATAGTTACAACAAGTCAATATCATCATTACATTTGAGCAAGTCACCATTATATATTAGCATAGTCTTATCTTTCACAAGATAGATTAATTTTCCACAAGTGTGATTTACTTTCTACAAGACTGATTTATTTTCCACAAGTGTGATTTACTTCCTACAATAGTGATTTATTTTTTGCGAGTGTGATTTACTTTCTGCAAGAGTGATTTACTTTCTAGAAGTGTGATTTAATTATCCCAATTGTGATTTAATTTCCACAATTGTGATTTCCCTTTTCCTGCAAGTGTGACTTATTCTCTTGGAAGCGTGACTTACTTTCCACAAGTGTTATTTCACTTCTCCTACAAGTGTGATTTACTTTCCTTTAAGTGTGACATATGTTTTCTGATAATTCAAGAATTAGCATATATTGGTGACTTAATTGATCATCTTGAAATATCGATTTGTGACATTAAAAGTACTACACCTTAGTAACAATTACAACATTACACTTACATATATAGTGCATGAGAGTTTGTAAGTTGGATACGGCCTCGGTTTGATAATTAAATGTACATATCTTCAGTTGATGACTAAATTAATTAGGAAGTAACTGAAAAGTATTTCATTTTTGGTGTCGTTTTTGGGGAAACATCAAAAAGATTATTTTTTTTCTTTGTATGGATTTTCCATTTCAATAGATGTAGTGATATGAGTTCCTTCCAGCAATTCATAGAATTGTTTTTTAATATTTTCTATGCATATAGTTAGATATCAACAAGGTATATTTATTAGTTCATCCAATATCCCCTTGAAAAATAACAGTGCAAGTCAATCACAAGAGGGAAAGGAGAATGGTCAACCAAATTATCTATCACCTACAAAAAGTTCCATTTCCAAGAGGAGACATGAGACCTCCACACAATAATATGAGACTATACAAGGCTATATGCACATAGAGGTTCCACTTTCAGGAGGGATATTCAATGAACAATACCACTCCGAGGAACTCATCTTTCCTAATGTACCATTAGATATGAAAGACAACCCAAGGGGAGAAATGGCACACGAAATTGTCAAGGAAGAAACCTATACTTTTGGATTCCCAATTATAGGATCGAATGAGGAAACCAAAATGAATAACATCCCTCATCCAGCCTTGCCGAATTTCCATGGTTTATCTAAAGAAAATCCCGACAACTTCCTCTTTGAGTTTGACATACTTTGCAGAAGCTATGATTATGTGTCAGATGCTCAAAAGTTAAAGTTTTTCCCTTCCACACTCAAGGATGTTGCACTACGTTGGTTCATGGGCTTCGGTAGGGATAGTGATCCGAGATCTTTTAATCAACTGACTTATAAAGAATTGAATTAAATGAGCATAAATTAAAGTGCACCATTAAAGAATGAAAAGCTCAAAAATGAAGAAACATAAGCATCAAATATGAAAAAAAACCTTGATAACGGAGTTTGCCCCTGGTGGACTACATCTCTGGGTCCTTCTCTCAAATGGGTAGTCTCTTTTATTAACTCAACAATATAATTTGGAAAAATACATAATCATACCTCATTTTGAAATCAAGATGCAGAAATAATGCTCAGATCAGAAAACATACAGCACCACTGAATTCATGGCATCAAATTACCCTAAAATGACTCTCTCCACACCTCGATCTGACTCTGGCCCTCCCAGGCCCAAGAAGGATTTTTTCTCAGTTTTTGTGCCCTCTCTATAACCTGCATTAATGAATAGACTGCATAGAAGTTTGGGCCCAAGCGGTCGCAGTCGTACTGTATGCGCATCTCCTCCTCTGGATGGGCAGATTCAACACTTAAATGTTTTTCACGACATTGGTTACAATGTAAGGCCCTTGGCCTATTGGTTTGGGAAGAATTATTAAGGTGCATATGGTGGAGGAGGTCGCAAGGTCAAACTCATGGGCCTCCCCCTTTGGGTTTTATGTTGTTGCAATATGGGCCTCCCCCTTTGGGTTTTGGGTTTTAGTGATGGCGCTAATTCATATCCCAACGGTTAACTGTGGCCAAGTTTGGCGTGGTCTGCCATATTTGGCAGACCTGCCAAACTATATTTTTTTTCAAATTTTGCTCTCGGACTGTCATTGAGTATTTCCCACCTGCCACGTGGCAGCCTCAGATTGGGCCACGTAGTGGCCTCTCACTAGGCCATATTTTCCTCTTCCAAGTCATCATTTCATGTCTTCATTCCACATCAGTGTACAAACCGTATGAGCTACCATGTGGCACAATCCGATTGGTCCACGGATTGGCCCAAAAATGCCAAAACTGAGTGACATATGGAAGCCTCTAGTGTTGCCACATCATCATGATGACATCATCATGATGTCATCATGACACATGTCACTTTCCTTCTCCTTCCAAGTGTGTTTTACGGATTTTAACGTCATCCGTATGAATAATGACTGATCTCCTGCTGTCTGGGCTAGGTTGACCAAAAATTTTGTTACAGGTATGAACTAACTGAGAGGGGGGGGTAAATCAGTTAGTGTAGATTATTAACCATTTACTCTCATTTTTAATTTTGAATCATGAATCTTAGTGGTAGTGAGTCTTTACTGTGAATTCCAGAGTTATAAACATAAAGCAGATAGTATAAAGAACAACAATCACACACAACATTCATTCACAAGTATGAGTCACAGATTTTTCAAGAGGA
>JASDQU010374409.1:53175-65597 GCA_032191745.1 Picea mariana | reverse complement strand
CTTGGTGATAATATTTGATTTTGGGAATATTCAGATATTCCCTTTAACTTTGATTTCAAGGAAAATTAGTTAATGAGGAAGGGTTGGTGGTTGAGAAACCAACCACCCTCCATGAATACAGGTATGGGAAATCTGGCTAGGACAATTGAAACTATCAGCCATAGGTACAATAGGGACCATTTCCTGCAACAAATATGGACCACATGGGTTCCTTCTGAAAGAATGAGGAGGATGGGTTTCTAAAAGCTCAGGAGGGACTCCAGCGTTTCGGGGCACCATAACATTGGACCTTGGGGGAACTCTAAGTTCAAACCCCTTTGGAAGTCCCAATACCCGATATTAAGGGACCAAGGTTCCAACCCCCAGTTCCATGCCTTGTTGCATAAGACCGAGAGAGAGAGAGAGAGTGACGTCATAGTGAATTAGTGTGCTAGCTTGGATACCACGGTGTCATGTAAGGGACACTTATCAACCTCTGGTTGCGGGCGAGTGGAGTATGGGACCCCTTTTCAAGCCCAAGCTTTGTGGCAAGTGCAATAGATTGGAACTGTTGGATCTAGGAGTGGATTAATCTCCACCATAGATCTCGGTGGAGAAAAGTCAAGCAGACCCTGGATCGTGAGAATTTTAGTGTTCAGGAGACCGATAAAGAGTCGTGGTCCGGTGCTCGCAGTTACCTGGTGGTGACATGTGTCCTCCTCAAATCCTACAGGACGAACAAACCCCACCGTTGATCTTGATCATGGATTAAATCTGGACCATTGATTCCCCCTTAACTAAACCCAACTCTTTCCGTGGACCACTAGGGAACTTGAAGTGTGTTGGAACCTTGTGCTCCATGTGTCATCTCGTGAGAGGATTATCACATCAGCATGATGTATATCAACATCGGACCCTCAGGGCATAAAACATTCCCCAATATGCAAGTCTCGCAGAAGGCCGAGGTCCGTCGAGATGAGAACCGTTAATATGTGGATCAATGACTCAACCTCCACCGTCCGATCCCTTAAGCTGCTACCACACCGGAGATGTGAGAGGAGTTGTGAAAGCCGTCATATCTAAGTGGGAGAGGTATTAGCTGTAGATCTCGTAGAATCATGATCCCGAGAGTTAATATAGTTAATTTTCCCTTAATCATGGGATTACCTTAGTTAACTATGGGAATTTACTTGATTAGTCCCTGGATGACAGACCGTGGGGATTTTTAGTCTACAGGAGGTCAGTGAGGGGCGAAGCTCTGACGCCCACGATGACCTAGTGGTGCCACGTGTCGGGATGTGAGTGGTGCCACATGTCATGAAGATTTGGTATATTTGGACGATGGTCCAGGTGAAAAATAAGTGCCACCTATCGAGAGGTATGAGTGCCATGTGTCATGCCAGGTGGAATGACCAGATAGGGACACATGCCTCAAGATGCCAATTGTATCTTAGATTTCGACCATCGAAAGATTTTATGGAATATACCTTACGGAAATGGCCAATGGACGATACCCAAAAGTTTCAAGATGATGTAGGATGACATCATCCAACGAATAGAGAGTGGACAAGTGTCAATGCCTTGTTGGGCAATGATGTGTATGTCGCATTAGCTCACGTGGAAGTACATGTGTCACATGGTGAGCGTGCCATGTGTCAAGTGTTTTTAGAAATTTTAGGAAGATCTTCATGGGGAAAACTTGTGCCATGTGTCACGAGGTGACAATGGCCATGTGTCGTGCCACAATCAAGACAAATGACACGTTAAGATAACGCCGCATGTCAGAGGTGCCAATGCATCCCAGATTGGGAGTTGTGAGCCTTTGCAAATAGAAAAAAGGCTGAGGTCTTGAGATCCTGGGATATGAGGTTCCGATGTCCTGAGATGACATCAGCTGGCGTAACCAAGCCAATGCCCGACGACCAGGTGTCAACACCTGGTTAAATTGGATCTTGGGAGAATGCATAGCACATGGTTAGGCGCATAAAGGTCTTAGGTCCTGATGGACCAATGCCCAATGACTTGTGTGGCATGTGCCACACCAACTTATTATGACATATTAGCCCATGTCAGATGATATGGGTGACTTGGAGGCCTCATGGCAGTATAGAGGCCTTTGGCCATTAAAGGCCCATAAACTTCAAAGGGCCATAAATTTTGATTCAGAGCTTTGTTTGGAGAAAACTTACAGTCGTTGGAAAATTCTTGGTGAGTAGAAGACGATGATATCCTTTTTAAATGGATTCAAAGAGGTTCAGGAAAAATGAAAATTTAATACCCCATCCCTTAAATGGGTACTTAGGGGGTTGGGTGTGTTACAAGTGGTATTAGAGCAGGCTACAACACTAGGCATGGATGGGACAAAGATACTAGTTAGGACTGATATGTTAAGGCTAGAAATGAGCCTATTTAAAATAGTTTTCTGTATCTAAAAATCTTGTTTAATATCTGCACGAGATTCTTGAAGAGGAGGATAAAAGATTGAAACTATACCTTGGAAATTATGGCTGAATTTCAACAGAGTGTAATTTTTAAACATATGAAGTAAATAAATGCATATAAATTCTTAAGCAAAATAGAAATTAATCAATGGCTTATACACACAGTACACAAAGATTTACGCTGGAAACCCTTAACCGAGAGAAAACCAACCTTCCTTGGTGTTGCACCTTTCAAGTCTTCATTGTATTAATTTCACCATTCACAATACAATATATAAAATATTTTAGGTATTCCGTAGCTACCAAAAACCTAATCCCTTAATCCATGATTAATTCAGAAAACCACTAAAAATAGAAAAATCCGCCCAAAAACAAAATTTCAGGGCACTGCCCCGAATCTTGTCGGCTCTGAGCTATCGCCCCGAGCCGAACGCTACGCGTAACCAAGGGGGGCCAAACTTGGCCCTCCATGGGATCCCCCAGGAAAGTGCCCGACGCACACAACACAAAGGACAAAGGAAGTTGGGATCATTAGACACAATTGTCGAATTTGACGCGCCCATACACACGCACACATGCAAAGAATATAACACATACACAACATAGAGGAATTATGTTATTCCTTTGACAAACTAATAACTACTCTTACAGGTTTAGGGATGTGCTGGTAAGACCTGAATGTGAAAGGAAGAAATAACATAACCCTATTATAGGAATTGCACGAGTCTAGAAAATGAATGGACTAGTGGTTGTAATGTTGCTTGTAAGTATGGGTTGATGGAGCCCTCAACAATTATAATTACTGATTAAATAAAGAGACTAATCCCTGTAGGTATAATTCCTCATATTCAGAGAACTGATGGAAATTGTAAAGTCAGTGTGATTGACCTATAATGGTTGGAACCTATAGCAAGGATAATCTATTTAAGCAAGGTAAGGAGGATTCCTTTGGGACTGTTTCTAATCCTCATAAAGAGGAAAAGTGAAATGGATAAATGAGTTGAATTATGAGCTCATAGCTGTACAAAATGTGCATTGACAAGAGTACTGGTCTATGCATGAAAATGCAAGATGATAACATGCTGTAATGCATATGATAATGGTTGCATGTATGGAACATGCAAATAGACTTAATATAACTAATGGTTGGTTGCAGTGTAAGACCTGCTGCTGGCTTGTATTGGTCAATAATGGCCTGATGTCAGTAGGAAATTAACAACATGAGTGAAATATTGGTAATACTAATTCCTATTTCCTTATGAGGATAGGGATGTAATGATAAATGAATGGTTGAAACATGAAAGGAAGATGGAATTGGGCATTCTGTGGCTCTAGGGAACGTTGTAATTACCTACTTACTTTTTGTGAATTATGGGTTACTTTTGTAACAAAAGAGAAAGAGTGGTTTCTTGCTTGTTGTTTCCATGAAGAGAAGGCAACATGATTATGATTACGCCTATGAGACCTGCCATGTGAATGGGTGTAAGATCTCAAGAAAACTGATATTAAAGTTCAAAGTACTAGTATGTATGAATGACATAGAAAAAAGGGTGCAAGCAGTGAACTTGCTTGCTGAAGTGCATGAGGTAAATATGTTGTAAGGTTGCCTGGTATGAAGGATGATATTAAGACCAAATCAAGATGAATGAATAGTATAAAAATGTGCAATGCACATGCATTATATATACATGTACACATGCTTAAAAGGCATGATAAGACTACCAGAATAAGTGAGATGTGAGGTAAGACTTGTACTTGCTAGATTGGATAATGCCTTGGATGCATGGCTGAACCTATGTAGAAGGGTATGAAATATTCAATTTAAATAACATCTTGAGGAGGTATGATAGTCGTCAGAGAAAGAGATAATAATAAATGCTGAAAGGAAAATGAACAAGGCCGCTCTGTTGATTAAGATAGAAGGCAAATGAATATGCCTTTGAAAACTGCATGTAGATGATTGTGAACAAATCATGCGTGACATGATTTAAATCGACATGCAATGTGAAAAATGTGAAGTGTGCCAGTGGTGGATACACACAACATGCTAATGCATGTGATTAAGTGCATGGAAGCACGACTTGAAACAAGATGTTAACAAAAGGATGCCTATTTGAGTGTAAGTCTGAATGTAAATATTCTACAATTTTCTTTATGATATTCTATTAAAAGATTAATAAAAGAATATTCTAGATGAATTATCCCCATGTATATCTCTATAACACATTTTTATTCAAATAAAGAGAGGGTTCCCCACATGGAAGATTCTAGAAACCTTTCATTTTATGTAGCTAAGAAGGGTGCATGTTAGGGACCTAACCTCCCTAACCCCTCACGTAGGTAGAATAATATATTTTCTATGTAATAAAGACCAATATTAATAAGGCCTACTAATAAGGAAGAATAAGTCAAATGTAAGAATACCTAATAGAAACTTCCGCTTCTAGAAGATCTTCCTCTAGAATGATATTTTGGTAGATAGATTTAGTCTAAATAGGAGTCGAGGGCATGAGAATTTTTGTGTTGAGAATTATTGTAATAAAGCGTTTCTTTGTTGGAGGTTTCCCCCTCGAAGAGGAAAGTGAACATTGTTTCCTATCAATAAAGGTATTATTCTGGTGTTGTGGTTTCATCTATTGTGTTGTTCCACTGTTATTCTCTGCAATATTTCTATTTTCGGCTATTATAAGAGATCTGGTACCTTACAAGTGGTATCAGAGCACATTCCTTGGCATAAAATTGTGGGTTATTTTTTTTCAAGGTAGAGACGTACTCCAGTGTCTTAAAGCTACAAAGATCTGTCTTCCAACACGTAAATCCACGGTCGGGGAAGCATACATATAGGAACTACAAGAGGACTTAAGCGCACATTATTGGCCACCCTTGTAACCCCTGTTGGCACCCCTTCGAGTGGTAGTGCATCAGACAACACCTGTATACGGATTGAACTAGATATCCTGAATCCCTCCATAGATCAACCAATTAGCCACCTGACTACTATAGTGTCACCGAGAACAACACTCGAGAATAAACTCTCTAGTACTTGGGTAGTACGACTAAGGGCATGGTCTAGCCTCCTTAGTTGGTGCACTGAGATATTGGGCTAGGTACTACTATTGGACCTCACACGTATATCAGAGAGCTATAGCACATGGAAAACATTTGTCTCTAGAAACCTTGAATACCCTAACCCTTGGGACGTAAACATAAATAAAACAAACAAGATCGATTGTCGTGCAACTATGCCTCTTGCATTCTGGTTGCGAAATTCCTACACATTTCTTCCTGTTAAGCATTTGGCCATTTCATCACTGCACTATTATTCAGATCGAAGTATAACTCCATAGGAGTTAAAAAAAGAAGAAAAAAGAAGTTTGGATCCTGTAAGCACCATTATTTGAGACCTATCCCATTGGATTCCTCTTTTCGCCCTGATCGTAGTCATACCTATCATTTTTCCGCAATTTGTTTTCCCGTGGACTCAACCCCTTTCCGACACCCCTATTGGGCATCTATCCCATTGAATTCCTCTCTTTAGACTGATTGTAGTGGTACCAATCACCAATAAATCATTTATGTGCGGTCCCACTTTTCCCTCGGTCCCATTCCCATGGCCCACACTCGCAACCAAGATTGGGATATCTCTTCCATTATGTCCAATATTGGCAACATCAACTCCCAACTTTCCTCGCTCGAATCACTTTCCACATTCATCACTCAATTGACCGACACCTGTCAGCAATGCCAGGACGCAGTGAACACTTTGACCGCTTTAGTTAAGCCCACCTCAGATCCTTTCTCTTCTTCCACACCTTTTAACCTTAAAGGTCCGGAATCCTCCTAGTACACCTCTTTTCCTCCCCACCACTTTCTGCAAAACCTACGTCCCCGTGGATTGGACACAATTTATTGCAAAACTTTATGAACGCTTTGACAATGACACCAACCATTTAGGCCGCTTGAAAAAGTTGAAACAATCTGGCACAGTGGAAGACTTTATAGCTGTTTTTGAGCGACTGTACTTTCGCATAGAGGGAATGTCTAATGCTTTTTTTTGAGAATGCTTTATCAATGGCCTCAAGGATGAGATCCGTGCCCATGTCCTCAGGCATCTCCCTCAAAGTTGGGTGGAAGCTACAAAAATAGATAAGGAAGCACACCAAGTTGTCTCTTCTCAAACCATAAAAGCCTCATTCATTCCTCGCCCTAAACCAATCACTCCCACTCCTCCTTCCACTCCACTAAAGATCCAACAATTGACCCGGATAGAAATGGATGAATGCCAACTCAAGGGCCTTTGTTATAATTGTGATGACAAATATTTTCCTGGGCACAAGTTTAAGGAACAAAATCTTTTTATGGCCATCTCTGAGGATGTTTCTGAAGAAGATGTCGAGGCTCCCCCTATGGCCGAGTCACCTGAACTCATTGACATGACTCCACCTTCCGACCCTCTAGAAGTTGAACCCGTCATTTCCCTGAATGCTCTCATAGGCTTCTCTGCTCCCCAAACCCTCAATCTAATTGGTTACATTAAGCATTAGAATGTCATCATCCTTGTTGACAGTGGAAGCACCCATAATTTTATTCATCGCCACATTGCCCAAGAAACTAATTTCTATATCTCAATAGTCAACAAATTTCAAATCATGATTTCCAATGGCGGGTCCATGAAATGTGGGGGGCATTGTGAAAGTGTGCATCTCCAAATTGGTCAGTACCACATGAAATCTCATATGTTTGCTATCGACATGGGTGGTTGTGACATTGTGTTGGGTGCTGAATGGATAAGGACTCTAGGTCCCATTCTTATGAATTTTAAGGAATTAAACATGAAATTCAACCAGTAGGGCCAACAATATAAGTTCCAAGGCATCACAACATGTTCCCAAGCCAAGATGCCATAAACATCACGTTTTTCATGTGTTTTTAAACTATTTTCTGGTTGTGGCATTTTGTCAAACACTTTGCTTATTATGGTTCTTTAGGTTGTGCTAGGGTTATACTGATGATTTTAATGTGTGTTTGCAGAAACAACTAAGAAGATATAGATATGAAGATAGAACAAGTAGAAATACAAGATACACCATATATGAAACCAATAACATAGATCTGAGCTTTATTAATACAATGAGAAAGAACCTGATACAATAATGATGCAGATCTAGAATAATCAACAGATAGATCCAATAGGCATAGTATGAGCTGCTACAAACTGCGCCCTATAAGAAGATGCAAGCCTCCAAAGGATAAATACACACTGAAGACCAATACAAGAAGGTCCAGGGTCAAGTCCAACCCCCCTGGCTGGTGCAACGTCCTCCTGAAGGGCTGAGAAGACCCAATATTTTGGCCCAGCTGAAGGAAGTCTCCAAATACTTTGATGAAGATGCCAAACTGTAGATCAGGATGAGTAGAGTCCCTTCATGAAATCTCAGACTGAAATACCAAGGGATGCTCCTCCAAATGCCGAATCCCCAAGTGGAGCTGCGCCCTCCAGAATACCGTCAAACCCTACAATTTCGGCCCTGATGAAGGAGGCCTCCAAATGACATGAAACTCCCCAGAAAGATAGATCGGGACACTCCAAGTCACTAGGTGAAGTATCAGGGTCAAATCTGAAGTATAACCCCTCCAAACTGAATAGATCTGAATCTCAATAATTCCCTCCTTCTCTCCAAAACGTGCCAATGCTATAGGAAATCATCTGGACCATATAACTCTCTCAAAAGGCACTAGAGATAATGGCCAAGGCCCTCCAAGTAAAACCCAAGTGCTCAAATCTCCAAGATCCCTCGCAGACTCTTAAAATGAACCTTCCTCAAATTAATGGTGCGCCTCCCTGGCTGGAAACCCTCAATGGTGTGCCCTCTCTCTTCCTGTACCTCTGGCTGGTGTAGAACTCTCCCGAAGCTGAGTAGATTTGAAGTAGAATGGTGTGGGTGGAGTATTGCATCCCCGAGACCAAGCTTGGAACAAGATAGGTGGAATCTTTCACCACCGATTTATCCTCTAGGGTTTGTTAAGTCAAAACCCTCAAAACCCCCAAGGCATGGGCTCACTAGCTAGAAGCCAGATATCAAAACTGATAATCAAAATGAATGAGAGAATAGAGACCCTTGCCTCTCTTTTATCCTTCCTTCTCACCTTGTCTCTCCAAAGTGACTTTACTTTAATTAATTAACTCTTTTACCTCTGAAAAACACCTTATCTCTCTTTGTGGCTTCCATGGCCACTGAAAGTCACTTTTCATCATTGTATCCTATAGCGTGGTTCCTCCTGATTCCAATGAGATATTACACTAATAGGTTCCTCCAAGTATTATTCCCAATATGACCTCCTTAGTGCATTTAATTAACCTATAGCCCAAAATAACTCAAAATCCTAGAAATCGTCGGAATTCAACAAAACCAAAGCCAAGTTGTGCGGAATGGATGATAATGATGAAATAAGATGATTGATGTAAGACGGACCCAAAAATACCCTCAATAGATCCTGTACTCGGTATAACCTCCATTTGGCTACTCTGGTCATCATAACATGCTGTAATACCCTGATGTCCCAAAGTGGGGACATTACAGTCCTCATTGCTAAAATATTTCTTGTCCTCAAGCAATAACTGAACCCATCCAAATATAATATTGGGGTCCCATGTCCACCTATGGGACACACAGAAGGCCCCATCCAGAGATGAACTATCATACATTCCACCCCCTGGGATCCATATCAGGACGTGAACTACAATACCCTGTGAAGCATAATCCTGAAATATATCAACATCGTGAATCTCCTGCACATGACACATGGCCTCATCCTGGAATGAGTCTGTTAGTACCTGGATTCACATCGGTTAAAATCAAGGATCGTTACTGGAAATTCCCAAAGCGTTTCATTGTATTTTAAATGAAAATTTGAGATTTTGGCTTAAAACTCATCTTTCGGTCTTTTGGGCAAAAATAAAGAGTTTTTGACTTTAGGGAAAATATGTTTTTATTTGCTTTTGAGTTTTTATGTTTTTAGAAAAGTATTGGTCGAGGGGCCAATTTCCAAGTCAACCAACTATCAAAGGCAAGTCTACCACCTGTCAACACACAAGACACGGGTTAACAAACACCTGCAAACAACATATAACATGGGTTAGCATCAATACAAATCAAAGCTAAATATATAAGCGCCCATATCCAAGTCTTTCAACCTCGAGTACTTGTCAACATATAAACATGGGTTAGCAAGCACCTGCCAATGCTCAAACCAGGTGCCAAAGCCATGGTAGAAGCCCGCGAGGAGGGACCACTCTCTATATTTTCTTATGCCATCAAGCGTCGAGCAAGTGGATAGTTAAGTCTTGAGGCTATTGACAACACTTGCACATGCACCACAAGCAGAGGACCAATGGTTTTAGGAGCTGCTATTGCCAAACATTATGCAATCCCGACCCTTCTGGTGGCCCTGGTTGCGTACACATAAAAAACAAATCAGAATTCAAATCTTTCCCAGAAGATCGCTGCCTATGTTCTTAATAGTTCGAAGGAATTAGTTACCATCCTTCAAAACCAAGTCTCTAACATCTAGAGAAGAGTTTAGTACCAATCGACTTCCTCCAACAAGCAATATTAACACAGTTCATATCAAATGAGGTTTTAGAAGGAAAATACATCTATTATTTTGACCTGCTGAGCACTCCATGCTTTTCACAATATAGTTCTGAGGGATTGAACTTCCGTTCTCTTCGTCTCATATCAGAAAGAATAGAAGCATCAATAAAATCTACACGAATCATAGAGGAGTTAAATTGCTGCAAGGTCATGATCACATGCCATTTCCAGAAAATGATTTCCTTCACGGCCATATATCTTATATTTTGGATAATTGTAGGTGGTAAGAAATAAAGTAGCTCGAGGATCAACAATGCAAAATGTCGATGAGCAGATGGTAGTTTACATTTAAATTGCAAAATGCCAAAGCATCGAATATCACAGGTGTTGAAATTGATTGCTAACAAACAATCACAATATGCAGTACACCCAAACACATGGATTCTATCTTTATATGGTCCAAATATCTGTCTTCATAAATGACTTCAAGATA
Organism: Picea mariana; assembly: GCA_032191745.1. Taxonomy (NCBI): domain Eukaryota; kingdom Viridiplantae; phylum Streptophyta; class Pinopsida; order Pinales; family Pinaceae; genus Picea; species Picea mariana. The sequence continues at coordinate 55,089 of JASDQU010374409.1, read as the reverse complement.
TATGATATCGGAGAAGAAAGATTTCTCTGGTAAAACCATGAAAGACAAGTGGTCCATCATGAAAATTCGGGTGCTACAGAATGAGGATATGCGCTACGGAATAAGAAGTGTGCTGCATAATGAAGAGGGCATTTACATAAGACAGTGTTCCAGCATCTACAGGTGGCATATGAGGGTAGAATTTTCCCTACAAACTAGACAACAAGTGGCAGAGTTCTCCAGCTTTTCAAGCAGTAGCTATTCGAGCATATTTGAGAAGCCAACATCTTCTCACTTGCATTTATTTTGTGTTAAACTAGTTTCCAGGAATATAGATTGTAGTTTACATGTGTCATTGTGTTAAAGACTAGTTCCTAGGAAGTAGTAATTCATTTTTTGCAAGTGTCAAGTTGTTGTAACAACTTTCTATTTCTGGAAAGCAAGTTTATGACTCGAGTTTTAGGATTGATGGCATCTCTTATGCACATGTAAAAGACTACACAAGGGGGGGGTCCGTGTTTGGAGACTGCAATTTGAGAAACAGAGAAAAGACCCAAGAGGTCTATTGTAAAGTTTTCAAGAAATGACAATGAGTTGCAAGGGTATGGAAGTTTGATGTTTTCCTCAAAGACTTGTCTTAGGTTTTTATGTGAAAGATCTCAGCTGATGAGTAAGACTTTTGATCAGATAGTTTATTCTTTATGTGTTATCATACTTCTTTGATTTTCTTCTATTAGATGTGTTTTTGTTTACATAAGGATTATATGAACCAAGTTTGTGCCGAGGATGTTGTGATAAGGATTATTACAACAACTGCCACATACACATCTTTTTCATTCTATGATGTTTTGAAATGTTTCCTAATTATTACAGATTCTTCCTATAGCGAATGAAAGCAGGTTGCTTTTTAGCCTTAGCTACACTTTGTGTTTTTATTGATTTCTTCATTCACACTTATTTGATCTCAGAACTGATCTACAACCTTATTCGACCTGATTTGCTGTCCATAGGATTTTAAGTCAAGATTTTCGTATTTCATGGACTCCATGCCCAATGGCTTCATTTCCTTCTTGATTAATCTTACCACTCTCAACGTTTCCTAAAACCCAACTTATCCAATCAAGTCATTTTATTTTCAAAATGTTCTGGGCTTGCACTTGAGCAGTCCAAGAGCAACTTCTAGCACTAATAGAGTCCATCCTCCAAGGCCATACCAAGATTAACATAGCCTCCATCAACTGCACATGTCGATGCCAGAGTGAGGTACTGCAAGACCTCCATGAGACACCCTCAAAGGATGTTCTCTCCTCAACACTGAAGCTCATTGGAAAGTCAAAACAACCTTCCCCTGCACAGGCCCACTCGCCCCTGTTAGTCAGTGAAATGCTCAACCCTGCAATTCCCGGGTCCCATGCTAGTCTCTGTCAAAGATCACCATGCTGGCGCTGCACTACCCTAACCATGCCTATATGTTCCCTATATATATACTGGATCCCCCACTCTTGGATCCTCAAGCTGAAATACTTGTGGCCATTGGACCTGTTGTCCAGACGCTGCATCTGTAAAAGAATCTCTGTGGAAGTAGTGCCTGCCCAACCATCTCCATGCTCGATCATGATGATCAAGAGGGAGAAACTATCTCGCTCCATAGGACAAGTACCTGCAGGCTCACTCAAAACCAACCCAAAGTGGAGTATGTGGCTCTCTGGCACAACCCGAGTCATCCTAAAGTGAAACAACCTACTATCAAAATGAACTCCCGGATCCCATGGAAAACTTGGAAGTTTATCACTTCCAATCCCTGCTAATTGCTCCTGTGTCATACTGATCACTGTTGACAACCCTTCGTTCTCATCCTCATGAGAATATGTAACTGTGTTGTTCTCTGAGATGTCTGCTATCCCTTGGCCTATGATGCTCACCATCACGCACCAA
>JASDQU010374408.1:66979-77006 GCA_032191745.1 Picea mariana | reverse complement strand
TCTCTATAGATGTTAGGATTGGTCCTTCTAGTAGCCATAGCCATATTTTTACTTTCAACATTTCTTTCCACCTTAAATGCATTCTCCAATGATTTGGGTTCCCAAAGGCGAACCTCATGTTGAATGTTATCCTTTAAAGTTCCTATGAATACATCAATCAAGTGTTCATCTGGAATATCGGTTACCTTTATATTCAATCTTTGGAAGTTCTCAATGTGCTCGGTAACTGAACACTTTTGCTTGAGATTTATCAATTGGCTAAAGAAGGTATTGCTCCTTGTATCCTCATAGTGTGTTATCATTTCTTCCATGAAAATTGTCCAAGTGACGAGTGATTTGTGAAAACAAAGCCATCGATACCATACAAATTGATTAGGTTCTAAATATAAAGAATCAATTCGTACCTTCTATGTATGTGACACATGATGTAGATCAAAGAATTGCTCCATCTGAAGTATCCATGTGATTGGGTCCTTGCCATCAAACTTACTCATATCGATCTTAGGAACGTGGTTGGTCTTCAACCCCAAGTTGGAGTTTCTCCATTCTTGATTCACCTTCCTTGTGTCCTCATCATGAATTTAATGGGATGCATTTTCACTTTCGGGTGTCTTCTCTGTTACGAAATTTTTCAATACTTCCATGATCTCCTCTTTTAAACCATCCATCTTTGCCTCCAACTTAGCTTCCATCTCTTGTAGTTCATCTTTTGTTACTATCTTCTTTTGTAAATCATTTATGTCCCTATGCATTTCTTTACCTTCATCAAGAGTCCAAGTAGGATTTTTGGAGGCTTATTTGGTGTAGAAGTTCCCTTTTTGGGTGGCATGTTGGCCAAGTATCACTTTTGAACCTTGATTTTGAGGTGGTTCTGCTAGAAAATATTTCTTCTGTTGTATCTCCCAAGTTTCGGCCCTTCTGGGTATGAAACTTTCTTTTATGTAGTTCTCTTATATTTCTTCTCTGCAATGCCACAGGTCTGATCAAAATTGGATGCGCCAAGTGGAATTTATGGTAACTTCCCCACAACTTGCAGATTTTTGGCCTTTCCAAGAGATCTCACTTGTATAGTGTGCCCCGCACAAAATAATTGATATTAAATTTTGAAACTCATACCAAAAATACCATAGACTGTCCACGATCCAATGAAACTAGTCCCACTCAATTTGGATACTCTAGGAAGAATTTATGATTGTTTTACCTGGAACACCTTCTTGAGACTAGTCAATAGGACTAGTCAAATACCCTATCTTACACAGGGTGTATCTACAATTTTAAGATGACCCAGAAGATGAAATTTTTACCAAAAATACCTTACTAATTTATGTGAACATCCTCTAGATTTCAGGGTCTAAAACGTTACAAAAAAAAATTACAGTGAAAATACCGCAATGACTTATTTCAGGATGATTCCACAACCCTATCTTGTACAAGTTGTATCTCCGAAAGTATAAGGCCTCAGGAAATGAAATTTTAACCCAACATAACTTGATCTGTCTACTAAATACACACTTTGTCGTTCCTTCTAAAACGTTGTAGAAAAAAAGTTATAGTGAAAATTCCAAGGTGTCTCAGATGTAGCAGCGAAACCCCAAGACCTTGAGCTCTAATACCATATGTTAAGAACCAAATATCAATATAGCATAGAAAAACCTCAGAAAAAATACTCAACACCTTGAAAAAGAGATAATTTCATATAATAAGCCTCTTCGAGGGGGAAACCTCCTTTTACCCCACTTAAATGTTCAAGTACAAGATGATTCAAAATGAAAATGTCTCCTTGGTATATATATAGGAGACTAGGAGGTATAATTACAACTAATGGCCTAAAGCCGACATAAAAAAAATAACATTACTAATCTAATATGCCCCAATTAAGGGGTAATGAGCCAAAATTAGGTCTTAACATTACAAAATATTATGGAAAGATGTAACATAGAGGTAGAAGGGAAATTAGAGCAGAAAACAGTCAATCATCTCCATACAAGAATAAGAACAAGTAGGGAATTTAGACTAAAATTTAACATTGGGGACTTCAACATGGGTGATATTATACTAGACTTAGGCTCTAAAGTAAATGTGTTACCTAAGAAGACATGACAGTGTATGGGAGAACCCACACTAGGTTATTCACCTGTCCAGTTGAAATCATCAAATCAACATAGAGTGTTACCAATTGGAAGGCTTAAAGGTGTGACAATAGATTTGGATGGAGTGTGCACTATGGCAGATTTTGAAGTAATAGAGACAGTAGATGGAACAACACCTTACCCAACATTGATTGGATTGGATTGGGCATTTGATAACTAGGCCATAATCAACCTGAAAACGAGGAAAATGACTTTTGAATCAGGTGAATATAATTTCATTGCACCATTGGATCCTTCAGAAGAAGAAAGGTTTGTAGAGCCCACTTGTTTGGATCTGGAGGAAATAAACCAGTTGTATAGAACCACCGCGTGAGAAGAGGATTATGTTAACCCAACTGCACATGGAGTGATCAGCTGGAGAATCATTACATCATGTGCTTATGACTTAGATATAGGTTTCGATAATTGGCAACAACGATTACATGAAGTTTCCACAAGAAGGTGTGCAAGAATAGACCGCACAGTAAGATGGGTTGGTACAAAGCTAAGAGAACCTCCCAGTTTTCACAGGGTAAATGACTTAGAGTAATTTTTTATAAAATATGAAGAGTAAGTGCTAGAAAATTAGATACTCTTAGCCCTAGATATTGCACTCAAGGCCACACCTGTCAGATGGTGGGGTGTGCACAAAGAAACAATTTAGGACTGGTATTAGTGTAAATGATTACTGCGCATTAGATTTGGCATAGAGCAGGGTAAAAATAAAATTCCAAGTTATGATGAGAAAGAAACACCAGTGAAACACTTGGAGAAGTGCAAGACACAGTGGAGGATGACACCACCAGAGGAATGGACCCGTCATTTTATCCATACATTGGAAGGAATCCCAGGGAACTGGTATATAGACCAGGAGATGCGCAGAGGCACTACAGAATGGACAACATTACAATAGAACTTTGTAGTAACTTTATCATTTGAACATGAGAACCCCAACATTGATTCAGCATTGAAGCACATACGAGGACTACTATTTATTAATGCACTAGAGGTTCAAATCATGACAGAATATCAACAACGGAACATACATACAGTCAAAGAGTTACTATCATGCTATCATGTTGAAGAGGAAGCACCAGATGAAGATTATTTGTGCAACATTCATATTATAGAGATTGAGGGAGAAAGAGAGGTGGAAGGTCCATCTCTGGAGTCAAAAGTATTTGTTGCACCAATCAAAGTTAATAAAGTCCACATTGGGACAACTAACAATCCTAAAATGGAAAGTATTGAGACTGTTGGAATGAACAAACAGTAGAAAAAATAACAAAGTTACTGCGCGAATACAATGACATGTTCCCAACAACCTTTATAGAGAAGAAAGACATAGTAGGGGAGCTAAGAGAAATGAAAATACCTCCCAAACCTGAGGCAAGACCTGTCAGGAAGAGACATTACAGACTGAATCCAGTGTATAAGCAGAAAGTGAAAGCGGAAATTGACAGAATGTTGGAAGCTAGTATCATAGAACCAGTAGAGTAATCTGAATGGATAAATCCTATGGTAGTCCAAGGAAAGAAACAAGGGGGGATAAGGATTTGTGTATATCTGAAGAAACTTAATTATTCTTGCTTACATGACCCTTTCCCTACCCCTTTTACAAATGAGGTCTTAGAGAATGTGGGAGACCAAGAAGCATATTCATTTACAGATAGATTCTTAGGTTACCATCAGATCAAAATAGCCCCAAAGGATAGGTATAAAACTACTTTTACTATAGAATGGGATCCTACCAATATACAGTCATGTCATTTGGGATAAAGAATGCACCAGCCATATTTTCAAGAGTAGTCATATCTTTTTTTAAGGAATTCAGACATCAATTTATAGAAGTTTATTTAGATGACTGGATTGTATATAGTCTGTTAAAATATCATGTAGAAGTGTTAAGACTCATGTTGGAAAGATGCAGGCAATGTCAAATCTCATTGAACATCAAGAAATGCATTTTTGAGACACCTTTTGGAATATTGTTGGGACATATACTGTGTAAAAAAGGTTTACTAGTGGATCCTGCTAAGATTGTATTCATTGTAAATTTACCACCACCAAAGTCAGTGCGCCAGTTAAGAGAAACAGTGGGACATACATGATATTAGAGGAAATTTATAAAGGGTCATGCGCAAATTATTGCACCAATGGAAAAAATGTTAAATGAGGACACTATATTTCAGTGGAATGGTGATTCGCAATTGATCTTTTAAAGACAATGGTTAATTTTATGCATGAATTATTTTACCATTTAGGATTTAATAAGAAAGAGAAGAAGCTTAATGAAAGAAGTTGCAGCCATATAAGAAGTAAAAACAACAAAACCATAACACCAAGGTTGATAACGGAGTTCGACACAAGTTGCCTATGTCTTCGGGCATTTGTCTCAATGGGGGAGGCTTCTTATTAATAGTCAATGCTTTAAGAATACAAAAGAAAGGCTTACATAACAAATCCTGAAACCACCTTTCAGATATGCAACTTCTGGACAGAAACAGACATCACCATTGGTTGGAACAAGTAATTCTAAGACTTTTGAGTATGAACTTGACTATGCTTGGCTCGACATCATGCGATCTAGAGGCACTTTTCTATTCAGCTACTCTGATGTAAAAACAAAATCCATATTCAGAATCCTCTCTAAATTATGCAACTTTTGAGTATTAAGTCGACCTACTTTTGAACAGGCCCTCGAGACCTCCCCTCGACACGAATCCCAATGTTGCACCTTCCCAGATCTGTATAGTTTGTACAGTCTCAAACTGCATGCCAAAAAATCCTTTGTCTCGATTTATGTTCCCAGCTAAATAAGCCACACTCTGCCAAATTTAGCGACAGTTATCCAAACTTAGCAGGATTCCTACCAAATTTGGTGGTAACTGCTAGATTTAGTGGAAACCACCAAACCACTTTGACCTTCCAAAACGTGCCCCATGGTGCCTCCTCATTGGGCCACGTGTCACCTCGTCATTGGACCGAGCCATGTCAGCATGCCATGTCATCCTGTTGATTTAACTTCCATTTCATCATCCGTACAGTGCCACATCATCATCCGTACAGTGCCACATCATCATATGTACAGTGTCATGTCATCGTTCATACAGTTCCATGGCATCGTCCATACAATTCCACATCAACATTCGTACAGTGCCAAGCCTACATTTGTACTGCCATGTGTCACCCTTCCACGTCAGCATCTGTACTTCCATGTGTCACTTCCTTATAGTGCCACATGTCACTTCCATACAGTGCCACGTGTCACTTTTTAGTGGGCCAAATCACCCCTAAAAATGCCAAAAATGACTAACACGTGGTACGTCCTGGTGTTGCCACATGTCATACTGACGTCAGCATGATGTAATGTTGATTTCATCGTGACATACTTCTAACTTCATTTGCCACGTCATTTGTACAACCTTTGACCAGTTGACTTTGACTTTGACTTTGACTTTTTGTATGTTTGGGAAAACGTTCAGATCGTGATAAATTTCGCATATGGTGTCCATTATCGGAAAAAAAAAAAAACATATTGTCGAAATCGGAATGACGATCCCTACGTGATGGCACTAGTTTCTTTCGATTATGAGAACTTTGATTTTAAGGCCTTTCTGGATCCATTTTGGATCATTCCTCCCCACTAAGACCTTTTGGTCCTCCAAAAGGGTATTAACCAGTTATCAAGTGAGGGATAGGCCTCCCCACTTATCCTTTGTCTTTAAAATCTGTCCTGTGCACCTGTCGAATCATAATCAATTGCATAATAACCATGACAATTGAAAGCATATTGTTAGGCATTTGAACTCGTTCACATCTTACTGGACCCACTACCATCCATGTAGAAAACATTAGGAGTGATAATATCAGAAATATGACTGAAATTGAACCAATATGTTTGATGGGATTGCACGGCATTAACTTATCTTGAAGCAAAGTATGATTGAACTCCCATCCTACAACCATCTCATGTTTATGCTTAAGATCAACTACTTTACTTAGCACAATTATAGGTGTATTGCTTGCATAAGATGCCTTCTTTAATTGTTCCATTGTTAGAAGAGATTGATTTTCTTTTATGTGATAAGAATTACAACATATCTTTAGTTAAGTGATATTGATTTTGTTCCCTGAAGAAGATTGCTTTGCGATCATATAAATAAGGGATTCCTAAGACCATTCCACATGTTTCTAGTGGCACCACATCACATATTACTTCATCCACATACTTAGATGTAATTGAAAACTTTATGATACGTTGCTTTGTTAAGGGCAATCTGTGATCTTTGCTTATCCAATTTAGTGAATAGGGTTTGTGATGCATCTTAGTGTCTAATCCCAATTTCTTAACCACTTCTTATGAAATTAAGTCCACTATCTATCAATGTATCTATCATAGTATGTCTCATTATGACCCTTATATGAAACAATTTGCTTCTAGAATCATAACCATCACCAATTTTACCTGTCAAACCAACTGTTGTAATCTTAGACTCATCACCTGAATCTGATCCCAAGTATGTTGGCCATGTTCTTGTTGCAAATTTTTGCCTCCATTTCCTCTCTTTGAACCACTTTGGTCTCTTCTCTGAGTGAAATTTTCAGCAATGCTCATCGTCATTCCCTTCTTTCTTGCAATGCTTGCAAGAGAGCTTCTCTTCTTTCACTATCGCTGGATTTTCTTTATTTCCATTCCCTTTTCCTTTTCCTTCTTTCCTTGAAGATGATTCCCCTGATACACCAACTCCAGTTTCCCCTGCTTCAATATACGTTGCTTGAACAGAAACATTAGTAGGTCCAAACATAAATACAATATTACAAATATAAGCAAGCAAACCTCCTATATACTTTAAAAGAGTTTCCTTTGTAGTTAATGGAACATATAACATCAAATCCATCTTACAAAATTCATCTGTATATTCTTGCAATGATTTTCCTTTTCTTAATTTATGACTCTTCCATTCAATTAAAACCATTTCCTTATATCCCAATGGATAGAACTGTTTTCTAAGTGTGGAAATAAAATCATGCCATGATGGAAAAATCTTACCAACTTGTTGAGTTCCACGTTGCATCTTACTTTTCTACTAGATGAGAGTTGTGCTTTCAAGAAGAAGTGATGTAAATCTAATTTTGGTTCCCTCATCTTTGATTTGTTGCAAATTACAATATACCTCCATCTCTCTGACTCAGTTATCAAGTTTCTCAGTTTTAACTTCACCATCATACATAGGAAAAACAAATTTCACATCAAATTTAAGTAATGGCATGTCATGCTTATGTTTATGGGAATGTTTTCTTGCAGTATAATTTGAACTTGTACTTGAAGAAGAAGAATATGGAGATGAAGGAGGAGTTTTAGGAGGATCCTCTCCTTCTTCACTTTTGGTTTTCTTTGAAGATTCCCCTTGAACCAGTCTCTTCCATTCCAAGTAATCATCATACAACACTTTTACCATCTCCGACATGGCAAAGAAAGTTTTTTGAAACTCTATTTTGTTTTGAGAAAGTCCTTCTTCCAATGCCATATTCTCACTTTGAGAAGTGCTCTTTCTTGATCCAATCTCAGGATCTCCTTCTACAAGATTCCCTTCGTCGTGACTTAGTTTTTCCTTGGTAATCATGCATACTCAAACAACCAACTGTCAACCTGCTCTGATACCACTTGATCCGTAATTGATATTTTAAAGACTATGGTTAAGTTTATGCATGGATTATTTTACCATTTAGGATTTAATAAGAAAGAGAAGAAGCTTAATGAAAGAAGTTGTAGCCATATAAGAAGTAAAAACAACAAAACCATAACACCAAGATTGATAACGGAGTTCAACACAAGTTTCCTACGTCTCTGAGCCTTTGTATCAGTGGGGGAGGCTCTTTATTAATCTTCAATGTTTTAAGAATACAAAAGAAAGGCTTACATAACCGCTCCTGAAACCACCTTTCATATCTGTAACTTATGGATAGAAACAAACATCACCATTGGTTGGAACAAGAATTCTAAGACTTTTGAGTATGAACTCGACTATGCTTGGCTCGACATCATGGGCTCTGGAGGAACTTTTCTGTTTGGCTACTATGATGCAAAAACAGAAGCCATATTCAGACTCCTCTCTAAATTTTGCAACTTTTGAGTAAAAAGTCGACCTACTTCTTAACAGGCCATCGGGACCTGCCCTGAGCATGAATCTCAATGTTGTGCCCTGTCAAATATGTATAGTCTGTATGGTCTCGAACTACGTGACACAAAATCCTTTGTATTGATTTACGTGTCAAGCTAAATAAGCCAGACTCTGCCAAATTTAGTGACAGTTAGCCAAACTTAGTGGGATTTCACCAGATTTGGTGGTAACCGCCAGATTTGGTGGAAACTGCCAAACCACTTTGACCTTCCAGAAGGTGCCACATGAAACCTCCTCATTGGGCCACATGTCACCTTGTCATTGGCCCGAGCCACATGAGCCTGCCTAGTCAACTACCATGTCATCATTTGTACAGTGCCACGTCATCATCTATATAGTGACACATCATCATTTGTACAGTGCCATGTCATCATCTGTACAGTGCCACATCATTGTCCGTACAATTCCATGTCAACATTCGTACAGTGCCACGTCAGCATCTATACTGCCACATGTCACCCTGCCACATCAACATATGTACTTGCACATGTCACCCTGCCACATATCACTTTCGTACAGTGCCACATGTCACTTTTGTACAGTGCCACATGTCACCTTTTTAGTCTACCAAATCACCCCTGAAAATGACAAAAAAGACTGACACGTGGACGTCCTAGTGCTGCCACATGTCATGTTGACGTCAACATGACATATTATTGACGTCATCTGTACAAACTTTGACCAGTTGACTATGACTTTGACTTTGACTTTTTGCATGTTTGGAAAAAGTTCATATCGCGATAACTTTCACATATGGTGTCCATTTTCATTAAAACAATATACTGTCAGAATCAGCACGACGAGCCCTACGCGGTGACATTGTTTTCTTCCAATTTCGAGAACTTCGGTTTTTATTCCTTTCTGGATCCATTTTGGATCATTCCTCCCCACTAAGACCTTTTGGTCCTCCAAAAGGGTATTAACCAGTCATCAAGTGCGGGATAGACCTCCCCACTTGTCCTTTGTCTTTAAACTTTGTCCTGTGCACATGTTGCATCATAATCAATTGCATAATAACCATGACAATTGAAAGCATATTGTTAGCCATTTGAACTCGTTCACATCTAACTGAACCCACTACCATCCATGTAGAAAACATTAGCAATGATAATATCATAAATATGACTGAAATTGAATCGATATGTTTGATTGGTTTGCACGACATTAACTTATATTGAAGCAAATTATGATTGAACTCCCATCCTACAACCATCTCATGTTTATGCTTAAGATCAACTGCTTTACTTGGCACAATTATAGGTTTATTGCTTGCATAAGCTTCCACCTTTAATTGTTCCATTGTTAGAAGAGATTGATTTGCTTTTATGTGATGAGCATGTACAACATATTATTTCCCCTCTTTATTTAAGTGATATTGATTTTGTTCCCTGAAGAAGATTGCTTTGTGATCATATAAATAAGGGCTTCCTAAGACCAATCCACGTGTTTCTAGCAGCACCACATCACATATTACTTTATCCACATACTTAGATGTAATTTCAAACATTATGATACTTTGCTTTGTTATGGGAAATTTTTGATCTTTGCTTATCCAATTTAGTGAATAGGGTTTGTGATGCATCTTAGTGTCTAATCCCAATTTCTCAACCACTTCTTCTGAAATTAAGTTAGATTGAGATCCACTATCTATCGATGTATCGATCTTAGTATGTTTCATTATGACCCTTATATGAAACAATTTACTTCTAGAAT
>JASDQU010374408.1:54104-66929 GCA_032191745.1 Picea mariana | reverse complement strand
GCATAGAAAAACCTCAGAAAAAGTACTCAACTCCTTGAAAAAGAGATAATTTTAGATAATAAGCCTCTTCAAGGGGGCAACCTCCTTTTACCCCACTTAAATGTTCAAGTACAAGATGATTCAAAATGAAAATGTATCCTTGGTATATATAGGAGACTAGGAGGTATAATTACAACTAATGGCCTAAAGCCGACATAAATAAAATAACATTAATAATCTAATATGCCTCAATTAAGGGGTAATGATCCAATATTAGGGCTTAACTTTACAAAATATTCTGGAAAGATGTAACATAGAGGTAGAAGGGAAATTAGAGCAGAAAACAATCAATCATCTCCATAGAAGAATAAGAAAAAGCAGGGAATTCAGACTAAAATTTAACATTGGAGACTTCAACATGGGTGATATTATACTGGACTTAGGCTCTGAAGTAAATGTGTTACCTAAGAAGACATGACATTGTATGGGAGAACCCACACTAGGCTATTCACCTATCCAGTTGAAATTATCAAATCAACATAGAGTGTTACCAATTGGAAGGCTTAAAGGTGTGACAATAGATTTGGATGGAGTGCGCACTATGGCAGATTTTGAAGTAATAGAGATAGTAGATGGAACAACACCTTACCCAACATTGCTTGGATTGTATTGGGCATTTGATAACCAGGCCGTAATCAACCTGAAAACGAGGAAAATGACTTTTGAATCAGGTGAATATAGAGTCATTGCACCATTGGATCCTTCAGAAGAAGAAAGGTTTGTAGAGCCCACTTGTATGGATCTGGAGGAAATAAACCAGTTGTACAGAACCACCGCGTGAGAAGAGGATTATGTTAACCCAACTTCACATGGAGTGATGAGCTGGAGAAGCATTACATCATGTGCTTCTGACTTAGATACAGGTTTCGATAATTCGCAACAACGATTACATGAATTTTCCACAAGAAGGTGTGCAAGAATAGACCGCACAGTAAGATGGGTTGGTACAAAGATAAGAGACCCTCCCAGTTTTCACAGGGTAAATGACTTAGAGTAATTTTGTATAAAATATGAAGAGTAAGTGTTAGAAAATCAGATACTCTTAGCCCTAGATATTGCACTCAAGGCCACACCTGTAAGATGGCGGTGTGTGCACAAAGAAACAATTTAGGACTGGTATTAGTGTAAACGATTATTGCGCATTAGATTTGGCACAGAGCAGGGGAAAAATAAAATGTCAAGTTATGATGGGAAAGAAACACCAGTGAAACACTTGGAGAAGTGCAAGACACAGTGGAGGATGACACCACCAGAGGAATGGACCCATCATTTTATCCATACATTGGAAGGAATCCTAGGGAACTAGTATATAGACCAGGAGATGCGCAAAGGCACTATAGAATGGACAACATTACAATAGAACTTTGTAGTAACTTTATCATTTGAACATGAGAACCCCGACATTGATTCAGCATTGAAGCACATACGAGGACTACTATTTATTAATGCACTAGAGGTTGAAATCATGACAGAATATCAACAACAAAACATACATACAATCAAAGAGTTACTATCATGCTATCATGTTGAAGAGGAAGCACCAGATGAAGATGATTTGTGCAACATTCATATTATAGAGATTGAGGGAGAAAGAGAGGTGCAAGGTCCATCTCTGGAGTCAAAAGTATTTTTTGCACCAATCAAAGTTAATAAAGTCAACATTGGGACAACTAACAATCCTAAAATGGAAAGTATTGGAGAATGTTGGAATGAACAAACAGTAGAAAAAATAACAGAGTTATTGCACGAATACAATGACATGTTCCCAACAACCTTTATAGAGAAGAAAGACATAGTAGGGGAGCTAGGAGAAATGAAAATACCTCCCTAACCTGAGGCAATACCTGTCAGGAAGAGACCTTACAGACTGAATCCAGTGTATAAGCAGAAAGTGAAAGCAGAAATTGACAGAATGTTGGAAGCTAGTATCATAGAACCAGTAGAGGAATCTGAATGGATAAGTCCTATGGTAGTCCAAGGAAAGAAACAAGGGGGGATAAGGATTTGTGTATATCTGAAGAAACTTAATTATTCTTGCTTACATGACCCTTTCCCTACCCCTTTTATAGATGTGGGAGACCAAGAAGCATATTCATTTACAAATAGATTCTTAGGTTACCATCAAATCAAAATAACCCCAGAGGATAGGTATAAAACTACTTTTTCTATAGAATGGGGATCCTACCAATATACAGTCATGCCATTTGGGCTGAAGAATGCACCAACAATATTTTCAAGAGTAGTCATAGCTTTTTTTAAGGAATTCATACATCAGTTTATAGAAGTATATCTAGATGACTGGACTGTATACAGTCTGTTAAAATATCATGTAGAAGTGTTAAGACTCATGTTGGAAAGATGCAGGCAATGTCAGATCTCATTGAACATTAAGAAATGCATTTTTGGGACACCTTTTGGAATATTGTTGGGACATATAGTGTGTAAAAAAGGTTTACTAGTGGATCCTGCTAAGATTGTAGTCATTGTAAATTTACCACCACCAAAGTCAGTGCCCCGGTTAAGAGAAACACTGGGACATACATGATATTAGAGGAAATTTATAAAGGGTCATGCGCAAATTATTGCACCAATGGAAAAAATGTTAAATAAGGACACTATATTTCAGTGGAATGGTGATTCGCAATTGATCTTTTAAAGACAATGGTTAATTTTATGCATGAATTATTTTACCATTTAGGATTTAATAAGAAAAAGAAGAAGCTTAATGAAAAAAGTTGCAGCCATATAAGAAGTAAAAACAACAAAATCATAACACCAAGGTTGATAACAGAGTTCGACACAAGTTGCCTATGTCTTTGGGCCTTTGTCTCAATGGGGGAGGCTTCTTATTAATATTCAATGCTTTAAGAATACAAAAGAAAGGCTTACATAACAAATCTTGAAACCATCTTTCAGATATGCAACTTCTGGACAGAAATAGACATCACCATTGGCTGGAACAGGTAATTCTGAGACTTTTGAGTATGAACACGACTATGCTTGGCTCGAAATCATGCGATCTAGAGGCACTTTTCTATTCGGCTACTCTGATGCAAAAACAAAAGCCATATTCAGACTCCTCTCGAAATTATGCAAATTTTGAGTATTAAGTCGACCTACTTTTGAACAGGCCCTCGAGACCTCCCCTCAACACGAATCCCAATGTTGCACCCTGTCAGATCTGTATAGTTTGTATAGTCTCAAACTGCATGCCAAAAACTCCTTTGTCTCGATTTCTGTTCTCAGCTAAATAAGCCACATTCTGCCAAATTTAGCAACAGTTAGCCAAACTTAGCGGGATTTCTGCCAGATTTGGTGGTAACTGCCAGATTTAGTGGAAGCCACCAAACCACTTCATCCTTCCAAAACGTGCCCCATGGTGCCTCCTCATTGGGCCACGTGTCACCTCGTCATTGGACTGAGCCATGTTAGAATTCCATGTCATCCTGTTGATTTAGCTTCCATGTCATCATCCGTACAGTGCCACGTCATCATCTGTACAGTGCCACATCATCATCCATACAGTGTCATGTCATCATCCATACAGTTCCATGGCATCGTCCATATAGTTCCATGTCAACATCTGTACAGTGCCAAGCCTAAATCCGTACTGCCATGTGTCACCCTGCCATGTCATCAGTCATCCTTCCATGTGTCACTTCCATATAGTGCCACATGTCACTTCCATACAGTGCCACGTGTCACTTTTTAGTGGGCCAAATCACCCCTAAAAATGCCAAAAATGACTAACACGTGGCACGTCCTGGTGTTGTCACATGTCATACTAACGTCAACATGATGTAATGTTGATTTCATCATGACGTACTTCTAACTTCATCTGCCACGTCAGTTGTACAACCTTTGACCAGTTGACTTTGACTTTTTGTCTGTTTGGGAAAATGTTCAGATCGCGATAAATTTCGCATATGGTGTCCATTTCGAAAAAAAAACATATTGTCAGAATCGGCACGACGATCCCTACGTGATGGCACTAGTTTCTTTCGATTATGAGAACTTTGATTTTAAGGCCTTTCTAGATCCATTTTGGATCATTCCTCCCCACTAAGACCTTTTGGTCCTCCAAAAGGGTCTTAACCAGTCATCAAGTGAGGGATAGGCCTCCCCACTTATCCTTTGTCTTTAAACTTTGTCTTGTGCACCTGTCGAATCATAATCAATTGCATAATAACCATGACAATTGAAAGCATATTGTTAGGCATTTGAACTCGTTCACATCTTACTGGACCCACTACCATCCATGTAGAAAACATTAGGAGTGATAATATCATAAATATGACTGAAATTGAACCAATATGTTTGATGGGATTACACGACATTAACTTATCTTGAAGCAAAGTATGATTGAACTCCCATCCTACAACCATCTCATGTTTATGCTTAAGATCAACTACTTTACTTGGCACAATTATAGGTGTATTGCTTGCATAAGATGCCTTCTTTAATTGTTCCATTGTTAGAAGAGATTGATTTTCTTTTATGTGATAAGCATTACAACATATCTTTAGTTAAGTGATATTGATTTTGTTCCCTGAAGAAGACTGCTTTGCGATCATATAAATAAGGGATTCCTAAGACCATTCCACATGTTTCTAGTGGCACCACATCACATATTACTTCATCCACATACTTAGATGTAATTGAAAACTTTATGATACATTGCTTTGTTAAGGGCAATCTGTGATCTTTGCTTATCCAATTTAGTGAATAGGGTTTGTGATGCATCTTAGTGTCTAATCCCAATTTCTTAACCACTTCTTCTGAAATTAAGTTAGATTGAGATCCACTATCTATCAATGTATCTATCATAGTATGTTTCATTATGACCGTTATATGAAACAATTTACTTCTAGAATCATAACCATCACCAATTTTACCTGTCAAACCAACTGTTGTAATCTTAGACTCATCACCTGAATCCAATCCCAAGTATGTTGGCCATGTTGTTGTTGAAAATTTTTGCCTCCATTTCCTCTCTTTGAACCACTTTAGTCTCTTCTCTGGGTGAAATTGTCAGCAATGCTCATCATCATTCTCTTCTTTCTTGCAATGCTTGCAAGAGAGCTTATCTTCTTTCGCTATCGCTGGATTTTCTTTATTTCCATTCCCTTTTCCTTTTCCTTCTTTCCTTGAAGATGATTCCCCTAATACACCAACTTCAGTTTCCCCTGCTTCAATATACGTTGCTTGAACAGAAACCTCATCAATATTAGTAGGTCCAAACATAAATACAATATTACGAATATAAGCAGGAAAACCTCCTATATACTTTATAAGAGTTTCCTGTGTAGTTAATGGAACATCTAACATCAAATCCATCTTACAAAATTCATCTGTATATTCCTGCAATGATTTTCCTTTTCTTAATTTATGACTCTTCCATTCAATTAAAACCATTTCCTTATATCCCAATGGATAGAACTGTTTTCTAAGTGCGGAAATAAAATCATGCCATGATGGAAAAATCTTACCAACTTGTTGAGTTCTACGTTGCATCTTACTTTTCTACTAGATGAGAGTTGTGATTTCAAGAAGAAGTGATGTAAATCTTATTTTGGTTCCCTCATCTTTGATTTTTTGCACATTGCAATATACCTCCATCTCTCTGACTCAGTTATCAAGTTTCTCAGCTTTAACTTCACCATCATACATAGGAAAAACAATTTTCACATCAAATTTAAGTAATGGCATGTCATGCTTATGTTTATGAGAATGTTTTCTTGCAGTAGAATTTGAACTTGTACTTGAAGAAGAAGTATATGCAGATGAAGGAGGTGAAGGAGGAGTTTTAGGAGGGTCCTCTCCTTCTTCACTTTTGATTTTCTTTGAAGATTCCCCTTGAACCAGTCTCTTCCATTCCAAGTAATCATCATACAACACTTTTACCATCTCCGACATGGCAAAGAAAGTTTTTTGAAACTCTATTTTGTTTTGAGAAAGTCCTTCTTCTGATGCCATCTTCTCTCTTTGAGATGTGCTCTTTCTTGATCCAATCTCAGGATCTCCTTCTATAAGATTCCCTTTGTCGTGACTTAGTTTTTCCTTGGTAATCATGCATACTCAAACAACCAACTGTCAACCTTCTTTGATACCACTTGATCCATAATTGATCTTTTAAAGACTATGGTTAAGTTTATGCATGGATTATTTTACCATTTAGGATTTAATAAGAAAGAGAAGAAGCTTAATGAAAGAACTTGTATCCATATAAGAAGTAAAAACAATAAAACCATAACACCAAGATTGATAACGGAGTTCGACACAAGTTGCCTACGTCTCTGAGCCTTTGTATCAGTGGGGGAGGATTTTTATTAATCTTCAATGTTTTAAGAATACAAAAGAAAGGCTTACATAACAGCTTCTGAAACCACCTTTCATATCTGTAATTTATGGACAGAAACAAACATCACCATTGGCTGGAACAAGAATTCTGAGACTTTTGAGTATGAACTCGGCAATGCTTGGCTCGACATCATGGTCTCTGGAGGTACTTTTTTGTTTGGCTACTATGATGCAAAAACAGAAGCCATATTCAGACTCCTCTCTAAATTTTGCAACTTTTGAGTAAAAAGTCGACCTACTTCTTAACAAACCATCGGGACCTTCCCTCGACACGAATCTCAATTCTGCGCCCTGTCAAATATGTATAGTCTGTACGGTCTTGAACTGTGTGCCACAAAATCCTTTGTATCGATTTACGTGTCAGGCTAAATAAGCCAGACTTCGCCAAATTTAGTGACAGTTAGCCAAACTTAGCGGGATTTCACCAGATTTGGTGGTAACCGCCAAATTTGGTGGAAACTGCCAAACCACTTTGACCTTCTAGAAGGTGCCACATGGAACCTCCTCATTGGGCCACATGTCACCTTATCATTGGCCCGAGCCACATGAGCTTGCCTAGTCAACTGCCATGTCATCATCCGTACAGTGCCACGTCATCATCTATATAGTGCCACATCATCATTTGTACAGTGCCATGTCATCATCTGTACAGTGCCACATCATCGTCTGTACAGTTCCATGTCAACATTCGTACAGCTCCATGTCAGCATCCGTACTACCACATGTCACCCTGCCACATCAACATATGTACTTCCACATGTCACCCTGCCACATCAACATATGTACTTCCACATGTCACCCTGCCACGTGTCACTTTCGTACAGTGCCATGTGTCACTTTTGTACAGTGCCACATGTCACTTTTTTAGTCGACCAAATCACCCCTGAAAATGACAAAAAATACTAACACGTGGACGTCCTAGTGCTGCCACATGTCATGCTGACGTCAACATGACATATTGTTGACGTCATCTATACAACCTTTGACTAGTTGACTATGACTTTGACTTTGACTTTTTGCATGTTTGGGAAAAAGTTCAGATCGCGATAACTTTCGCATATGGTGTCCATTTTCATTAAAACAATATATTTTCGGAATCAGCATGACGAGCCCTACGCGGTGACATTGTTTTCTTCCAATTTTGAGAACTTTGATTTTTATTCCTTTCTGAATCCATTTTGGATCATTCCTCCCCACTAAGACCTTTTGGTCCTCCAAAAGGGTATTAACCAGTCATCAAGTGCGGGATAGGCCTCCCCACTTGTCCTTTGTCTTTAAACTTTGTCCTGTGCACATGTTGCATCATAATCAATTGCATAATAACCATGAGAATTGAAAGCATATTGTTAGCCATTTGAACTCGTTCACATCTAACTGAACCCACTACCATCCATGTAAAAAACATTAGCAATGATAATATCATAAATATGACTGAAATTGAACCAATATGTTTGATGGGTTTGCACGACATTAACTTATATTGAAGCAAATTATGATTGAACTCCCATCCTACAACCATCTCATGTTTATGCTTAAGATCAACTGCTTTACTTGGCACAATTAAAGGTGTATTGCTTGCATAAGCTTCCACCTTTAATTGTTCCATTGTTAGAAGAGATTGATTTGCTTTTATGTGATGAGCATGTACAAAATATTCTTTCCCCTCTTTATTTAAGTGATATTGATTTTGTTCCCTGAAGAAGATTGCTTTGCGATCATATAAATAAGGGCTTCCTAAGACCAATCCACATGTTTCTAGCGGCACCACATTACATATTACTTCATCCACATACTTAGATGTAATTTCAAACTTTATGATACATTGCTTTGTTATGGGCAATTTGTGATCTTTGCTTATCCAATTTAGTGAATAGGGTTTGTGATGCATCTTAGTGTCTAATCCCAATTTCTCAACCACTTCTTCTGAAATTAAGTTAGATTGAGATCCACTATCTATCGATGTATCGATCTTAGTATGTTTCATTATGACCCTTATATGAAACAATTTACTTCTAGAATCATAACCATCACCAATTTTACCTTTCAAACCAACTGTTGTAATCTTAGACTGATCATCGGAATCCGATCCCAAGTTTGTTGGTTGTGTTGTTGTTGCAACGTTTTTCCTCCCTTTCATCTCTTTGAACCACTTTGGTCTCTTCTCTGAGTGCAATTACTAGCAATGTGCATCATCGTTCCCTTCTTTCTTGCAATTCTTGCAAGATATATTCTCTTCTTTCACTATAGTTGAATTTGCTTTCTTTCCATTCCCTTTTCCTTTGACTTTTTTCTTTGAAGATGATTCTCCTGATACACCAACTCCAGTTTTCCCTGCTTCAATATACATTTCTTGAACAGAAACCTCATCAATATTAGTAGGTCCAAACATAAACACAGTATTACAAATATAACAAGGAAAACCTTCTATAGACTTCATAAGAGTTTCCTGTGTAGTCAATAGAACATCTAACATCAAAGCCATATTACGAAAAATCATCTGTATATTCCTGGACCGATTGTCCTTTTCTTAATTTAAGACTTTTCCATTCAATTAAAGCCTTTTCCTTATATCCCAATGGACAAAAATGTTTTCCAAGTGCGGAAATAAAATCATGCCATGATGGAAAAATCTTACCATCTTGCTGAGTTCCATTTTGCATCTTACTTTTCCACCAGACGAGAGTTGTGCATTCATGATGAAGTGATGCCAATATAATTTTGCTTGCCTTATCTTCGATTTTTTGCACATTACAATATACCTCCATCTGTCTAACCTAGTTATCAAGTTCCTCAATGTTAACTTTTCCATCATACATAGGCAAAACAAATTTCACATCAAGTTTAAGTAATGGCATGTCAAGCTTATGTTTATGAGAATATTTTCTTGTGGTAGAAGTTGAACTTGTCCTTGAAGAAGAATAAGATGGAGATGAAGGAGGTGAAGGAGGAGTTTTAGGAGGGTCCTCTCCTTCTTCAATTTTGGCATGCTTTGAAGATTCCCCTTGAACCAGTCTGTTTCGTTCCAAGTAATCATCATACAACACTTTTACCATCTCCGACATGGCAAAGAAAGTTTTTTGAAATTCTCTTTCATTTTGAGAAAGTCCTTATTCTGATGCCATCTTCTCACTTTGAGATGTCCTCTTTCTTGATCCAACCTTAGGATCTCCTTCTACAATCTTGCCTTCACCATGACTTAGCTTTTCCCTGGTAATCATGCATACTCAAACAACCAACTGTCAACCTGCTCTAATACCACTTGATTTGTAACTGATATTGTAAAGACTATGGTTAATTTTATGCATGAATTATTTTACCATTTAGGATTTAATAAGAAAGAGAAGAAGCTTAATGAAAGACATTGCAGCCATATAAGAAGTAAAAAAAGCAAAACCATAACACCAAGATTGATAACGGAGTTCAGCACAAGTTGCCTAGGTCTCTAGGCCTTTGTCTTAGTGGGGGAGGCTTCTTATTAAACTTCAATGATTTATGAATACCAAAGAAAGGCTTACATAACAGCTCATGAAACCACCTTTCAGATCTGCAACTTCTCGACATAAACATACATCACCATTATCTAGAACAAGAATTATGAGACTTTTGAGTATGAACTTGGCTATGTATGGCTCGACATCATGGGCTATGGAGGCACTTTTATGTTCGAATACTCTGATGCAAAAAAAAATCCATATTTGGAATCCTCTCAAAATTCTGCAACTTTTGAGTATAAAGTCAATCTACTTCTGAATAGGCCCTTAGGACCTCCCCTCGGCGTGAATCCCAATGATGCAACCTGTCAAATCCATACAGTCTCGAACTACATGCCAAAAAATCCTTTGTCTCAATTTCCATGCCCAACTAAATAAGCCAGACTCCGCCAAATTTAGCAACAATTAGCCAAACTTAGTGAGATTTTGCCAGATTTGGAGGATTCCCACTAGATTTGGTGGTAACCGCCAGATTTGGTGGGAACCGCCAAACCACTTTGACCTTCCATAAGGTGCCATGTGGTGCCTCCTCATTGGGCTATGCCTAACCTCGTCATTGGCCTGAGCCATGTCAACCTACCCAATCAACTTCCATGTCATCATTCGTACAGTGCCACGTCATCATCAGTACAGTGCCACATCATCATCCGTACAGTGCCACATCAACATCCTTACATTGCCATGTCAAAATCCATACTGCCACATGTCACTCTACCATGTCAGCATCCATATTTCCACATGTCACTTCCGTACAATGCCACGTGTCACTTTTTTTAGTGGGCCAAATCACCCCTGAAAATGCCAAAAATGACTAACACATGGCATGTCCTGGTGATGCCACATATCATGTTGATGTCATCAAGACGTACTAATGACATCATATTCCATGTCAGTTGTACGACCTTTGACTAGTTGACTTTGACTTTTTGCCAGTTTGGGAAAAATTTCATATCGCGATAACTTTCGTATACAGTGTCCATTTTTGGAAAAAAAATACTTCTGAAATCGACACGAAGAGCCCTACGCAATGGCGTTGGTTTCATCCTATTTCGAGAACTTTGATTTTTAGGCATTTCTTGATCCATTTTGGATCAAATGGACTATTAACAACGATTGGACAACTTAAAAGAAAAGATGTTTGCAACACTTATCTTAGTATTTCCAAACTGGGAAAAGACATTTCATGTGCATCCAGATGCATTAGCCATAACACTTGGATAAATTTTGGCACAACCAATAGCAGGGGACTTAGACTATCCTATAGCCTTTGCAAGAAGAAATTTGTTAGAATCAGAGCATAATTACAACACGACAGAAAGAGAAGGCCTAGCCATGGTATATGCACTTCAGAAGTTCAGGAACTACTTACTGGGTAAACACTTTAAAATGTTCACAGACCATTGTACCCTCAAATATATAGTCAACAAGACAATGATGGGGGGAGGATCTGTAGACAGCTATTGTTATTCCAAGAATTTGATTTCAAAGTGATAGTCAAACTAGGGAAGTTGAACGCAGGACCTGATCACCTGTCAAGTGTAACTAATGGAGAAGAACCTATTAACTTGGAAGATAACTTTCCTGATGCACAGTTATTTTCAGTACATGTAGGTGATGAATACTTCGTTGATATTATTGAATACTTAAGTACATAGATTGCGCCACAGGATTTTAGCACTGCGCAGAAGAAAATTTGGTAGTCTGAGTTGCATACTATCAACTTATTCCAGGACATTTATACATGATGGGCGCAGATAGCATTTTGAGAACGTGTGTATTAGAACACGAAAGGCCCAGAATTTTGCAAAATCTCATGAAGGTATAGCTGGAGGACACTATGCAGGTAAAGCTACTATGCAGAAGGTATTGTGTGCAAGATTATGGCCAGTCTTTTGATGAAGCTGACCACTTCTTCACCATCTTCTAAGACGTTGTTGTTGTTGTTATATTCTTCTTGTTCCTTTTTCTTTTGCTTTGATCTTTTGGATGCTTTGAAGGTTGCTTCTTTTACATCTGGATTTTCCTGTTCATTTATTATTTCATATGCTGTGAAGATTCCATGCAATTCGTCCATGCTTATTGAGTTCAGATTCGATCTTTATTCTAGTGTTGATATCTTAGGGTTGAATCTCACAGGAAGAGATCTTAATACCTTTTGAACAATTACAGATTCTTTGATTTCTTCTCCCAATCCTATGATTGCATTCATTGTTTCATCAACTCTTAAGAAGTAGGCCGCCATATTCTCATCTTCCTTCATTTTTAGTTGTTCTAACTGACCTCTATAAGTTTCAAGTTTTGTTGCTTTGACTTTTGTATCTTCTTCATAAATATTTCGAAGCTTGTCCCAAATCTCTTTAGCGGATTTACAATGTGCAACATTGGTGAATACTGTTTCACTGAGACCATTCAAAAGTGCATTTGTAGATTTGGAATTATTCTGACCAAGTTTCACTACTTTGTCATTTGTTGGTGGAACTGTTGGTACTGTGTATCCATCTCCAATTGATTTCCAAATATCAAACCCCTATGCTTGTATATATGTCTTCATCCTTATGCTCCAAAAAGCATACTTCTGTCCATCAAAGTGTGGTATTCCATTTTTATATGAGTTGGTACTCTCCATGATCTACCTTTCAGTGGTTAAACTGACTTCTGAAGGAACCTGCTCTGATTCCAATTGTTGGATTACTGAGATGGGGGGTGAATCAGTAATAGCGTAATTATAATCCTTTTTTCTCCAAATAATCCAAGTGTTATATCAATGTAGAATTACTATACAATAATGAGCAATAATAAATGAACAATCACACACATACACAGTACACCAGTGTTTTATGTGGAAACCCAAATCGAGAGAAAACCACGGAATGCTTTATCTTTTATGTCTTGAAGAATTACATTCATTAGAAGCACCAAATTCCTTTGTTTCTAG
>JASDQU010374408.1:32477-53686 GCA_032191745.1 Picea mariana | reverse complement strand
TCAATTTGTACCAATATCATCAACTATACACCTCATGTATGTGCCAACTCATCAACTACTTGTCTCAACCATGTACCCAACTTGTACCTCAACCAAAAGCCCTCATCAATTTCATCATACAAATATGATTTGTAACTCTATAATAGAACTCGTGTATATGATCACATACCTCCAAACCTTCCTTAACTTTAAACAACAAGAGACTAGTATTTCATCAAACTTCTCTTTAGTCTCACATGACTAGTTTTTTATTAGTAAACAACCCTAACTTGAAATAATCATAACTTTGTACTTGTAATGAATAAATATTTGAAATTGATACAAAATGTTCTTCAGTGTGTTTTATTCAATTCCTCCAGGTGTCACTACTTGGAACCTCTCATAAAATGAGTTATAGCAAAAATGACACACCTTGCTAAATTCTGGCTTATTCTAGAGAGCGACCTTGTAGAGTGTGCCCCACACAAAATATTTGTTGAATCGATCTGAAATTGTTACACAGCATACTACAGACTGTAATATAACCAACACATTTTTTCTCGCTAAATTTTTATCTGTTATGAAGAAGTTATGACGTTTTTACCCGAAACACCTGTTTTTTACTAGTTTCAGGACTAGCCACAAACCCTATTTTCCACGCAGTGTAACTCCAAAAATACAATGACCCACAAGCTGAATTTTTTACCACAAATACTTGGATATGTTTCCTCAATGGAATAGCAATTTCACAGTCTGAATCATTCTAGAAAAAAAGTTATTACGAAAATGGTGAGATGACTTGAAACAAAACATACCTTAGAAAGCATCATCAAAAGAATTTATCCCTCCTTGAATTTCAGCCTTCTTTTCTTCACTTTCCTCATAAATTCAGCTTAGATAT
The DNA here is from genome assembly GCA_032191745.1 of Picea mariana. Classification (NCBI taxonomy): domain Eukaryota; kingdom Viridiplantae; phylum Streptophyta; class Pinopsida; order Pinales; family Pinaceae; genus Picea; species Picea mariana. The sequence goes on along the minus strand of JASDQU010374408.1, from coordinate 52,806 downwards.
ACTTTGGTTACCTAAAACACCTATAGGTACTCAATATGCTCAAGTGTAATTCAAATGAGAGAGCCTTGCCTCTTATTTATACTCTCCAAGCAGCTTCCTTAAAAACATCTTCTAGGTCACTTTGCCCACTTTCCTTATTTTAGGGTTAACCCACTTTTAATTTCCCCATTAAATTTATTATTTAAATAATTTATATTGTATTCACTTTGAATTGTAGTATACTCATCACTTAAATTTATTATTTACCTTCTAAAATCTCTTAAACCACTTTGACTACTTTGACCTTTTGGGGCTTCAAGCCAACATATGAGGGTCCTCCAACTTCGTAAGGCCATAACTCTCAAACCGTGAGGAGTTATGTAACGTTCCACATACCACCAGAAATGGCATGACATGTATTATCCATATAGAATAGTATTACCTACAAATATATCAAAACTCATACCGTTATCCATCAAACAAAATTGGGTCCATTACCCAAACCTAGGTTCTCCAACTTCACATGGTCATAACTCTCTAACCGTGAGGATTTATGTGACATTCCACATACCACCAGAAATGGTGTGAAAAGCACTATGCATATAGGATAGATTCACTAACAAATTCACTATCATTCATCTCATCATTCCACCATTAAGCATGGGTTTTCTCACTCTGCAAAGCGTCTTCCCGTGAGGGATTTCACCATAAGGGGACCACTTTGGATTTCATCCAATTTTACTTCTTATCAACCATGACAAGACAATAATGAGTCATATTTACATCAAACAATCTTGGGTCCATTACCCAAAACTTGTGCTACGGGGATTTCTTCAAGGGTTGACATCAATGACAACCAACCTTAATCAACAATATGCACCTTTCTAAGTGTCGCATACACCTCGACACCATGAAATACCATATGTCTCAATCCCTAGTCAATGTGGAGGAGAAATATATTATATGAAGGTAAAAATACTATGTGCACATGAATTAATTATTAATATTCATGAAAAAAAAATTAATTTAGTGTGAGAATCCACCTTACATTTGGTTTCCTATTTTTTAGGGGAGGTTGAGGATCTCATTGATGGTTGAAATATTTCCTCCTTAAAATCCTTGAGATATTTTTCCTCCCTAAAATCCTTAAGAGATATTTTCTCCCTAGATATATTGGAGATCCCATTTTAGTGGATCTGATGAGTGATCCTCTCCATGGTGGTTAAGCCTTCAAATCCTATATAATGAGGGCTTTCCATGGAGAAAAGAACGAGGATATTAGAGGTATCAAACCTATGATATTGGGAGAAATCTTTTCGGATATCAAACCTATGATCTTGGGAGCATCATGCAAGGGTTGGACGAAGAGAACTTGGAGAGGTTGTTGCAACTACATCTACAGATTGTAAGGGTCTTTTTAGTGTTCTCATTAATATATGCTTGGCCTATTTCCTTCTAGTTTATGCATGTTTACATATGCTTGTCTATTGTAGATGAATTTGTTTAATCTAGTATGCTAGAGTAGGATTTTCCTTGTGTCTATTTGATGTATGTGGTTTGAATGTATCAAGTTGTGCGAACAAGTTTGGAGATCAAGCTCAAATTGGAGCAGTGAGGACAAACACTGGAAATAGGTGTGTCACACCCTTTCTCCCTCTCTCTATTTTTAACTAGTTAAAAAAATATCAAAGGGATGTTAGTGTCCATTTGCATATTTTTCTCTCAATATTAGGGGTCTAGAATCTAAGGGAAGATCTAGCTGTTCACAGGTGGATTTTTCTGTAATAGAAATTGGTTGAACCTGGAATAAGCTACAAGAAAACCATAAAACAATATTAATATATGTTCCATTTTTGAGGTAGGCATACCTATGCTCAGAATATAAGATGACTCAAAGCATGGCCTTCGACCAATACACTACAGATCCATGAAAAATATTGACTAAGGATATGACCACCAAAGATACAATGTGGATCAATACCTCAATGACATGAACTGATTGTAGCCACGTGAAATGCACAGTGGAGCTACAAGATGATAAAACATAGCCACATACCAATACAATGTGGATCTTTGTGACATTCTATATATTAGCATGCTCAAATGACCTCCTTTGCAGCCTAGGAAAATAAAATAACATAGTGAATGCTCAACCCAGGCTCTTTGTCCCAATCCCAATGTGGCATGAATCTATCCATGTGAATAGATGTTTTGATGTCGAACATGGTAGAAACCACTTGATTATTGATCATTGAGATAAACCGTTAACAAGTGCGACAGAAATCACCAATGATGTCAATGACTCCCAAGGTACCCTAGTACATTCCAATGAATGTGAATAAATGAGATGGTGTCGAACATTTGTGCAATCATCCGATCAGAGGTCAATGATGTAAACCTAATTTCGGAAGCAAGGAGGCCTGCCATTGAGGCATGCAGGTCCCAAGGTACTAACTGGTTTCTAAGTCGAATTCTCGGATGATGTGTTAAATTCAACAAGAAAATACTCATCGAAGGAGGGCCTTGATGTATCCCCTATAATCGACATGAAACTAACACGGGAAAGTGATGTAAGATGGTGAATTGAATGAGTATGGAATGACACAGGAAATGGAAACTGGAAATACTGCAGATGGATGGTTTGAAGTGAAACTTCCCTTGAACATGATAAGGCACGACAACTGACTTGGTAGCATTGACTCGACGAGTACCAAGAATGTAATGTGATGATAATAAGAACACTCTTCGACTGGACTAAAAATTATGGCGACACATGGAATTCGTATGACTTAGAGACAAGCAGATTACCCAACTGTAAGACAAGACGCAAACATCTGCCATGTTCAAGGGTGAAAAAGGCTGCCATAAAGAATTCTCAACAACTTGACCCACTTCCTTCAATTTTTCCCCCACCCAGATAGATGAGTAACTCTTTTTATTTTAACGATCTCAAGGAGGGTAACACATGCTCAATGTAACTCACCTTCGGTAAGTTCCTCTTCCTTTGTTTAACGAACTGGAAGAAGTAAGGGTTTGTTCCCATATGGGTCCTTCAATGTGTATTTTAGCAAGTCCAGAGAAGGAAAACTCAGTGGTTTTTCATATTTAGAGAGTCTGAAAAGAAATTAAAGGTGACTCCAAGGTTGTCTTTTTTCGTAATTTTAGTCTCATGAGGCCGAAAAAGCGATAAACTACCACTCGAAAGACACCCTTTCAAAATCTTTTAATGAGTGTGAAAGGAAGCAAGATCACTCGACAATATTTTCATGATTAGAGAGTATGAAAAGAGATTAAAGGAGACTCCAGGGGTTCCTTTTTCGTATAACCTTTACGAGTCTGAAAAAGTGATAAAAGTTTACTCAGTCACATTCTCATGTATTTACGAGCACGAGAAAGAACAAAGACTAAGCTCGGTATTGGTTTCATTTTTACACAATCTTGAAACAAAATTAAACTTATGCTTGTACATTCACAACGTAATTTCCAAAGGTAGGGATACCCATGGATGGTTGGTACTCTGCCCCCAGCTTGAAAATATAGTGGCTTGACTCCAGAATGATAATCAAATGTGGAATACATGCCCCCCCAAGCTTCATTTCATTCGTCGACTTTGAGGTTGTCACCAATTTCTTTATTAGATGTAGAAAAAGGATAAGGGTGGATGAAATGAAGGTTAAAAAATGAGACCTAACGAAAGACTCGACTTGACATCTATGAGATATAGCTAAAGACTCGACTCGATATCTATGAGAACTAGTGAAAAGACTCGAATTGATATGAGAGGTGATTGTTTCATTTTTTAAGGAGCTTGACACAGAAAAAGAACTATGCTCAGGACCTTTGTTTCATTTTTTAACGAGCTTGACACAGAGAAGAAAAACTATTCTCATAGCTTCTGTTTCATTTTTTAACGAGCTTGCTACAAAGAAGAAAAACTATGCTTAAGGTTCCAAGTTCAATCCCCATATTTTTGTTTCATTTTTTAACGAGATTGCTACAGAGAGGAAAACTATGCTCATAAATTATTCTTGATCATGGCTTCCAAGAGGACAATGCTATGGAAGGAATACATGTGAAGGGACAAACGTCAGCCATGGCTTCCAGGGACACATCACTCGAAAGAGAGTGGACACAAAATCTCTCATAACATAGACATAGTCTCTCCCAAGGAGCATATTAAAGTCCAAGGGGTCTTGAACTACCATCACATCGACGTAGACCATTTTTTCTCCCAAAGTAATCGGAAACTGAGGAAGGATCCCTAAAGGTTGACTAACTCTTCTGTCAAAGGTCAACAAATTTTGAGTCACGGGCACAAGCTGTGGGGAACCAAAATCTTGCCAAGCATTCACAGATAAGATGCTAACAAAAGCACCTTCATCTATTATAGTGTTAGGAATATTCCTATCACAAACCTGCACGGTGATTTGGAAAGGCATGTAAGAAGGAAGACAAGGTTCTATCAAATGATTCCAATTAATAGAGATCATCTTATTGCTAGAAGGGGGTGCCATTGGGACGGGCGGAGTGCCCCCTTGTCTGGGTGAATTAGTATTAAAAAGCTAGACCTGAGCGACGTCCTCACTCTTTGAATGAGGAGTGGGATTGATCGATGATGGAACCAGTTTGACCACTTTGGTTTCACGCTTCAAGGGAGGAGTGGGATCGATCGGTGACAGAAGCAGATCGACTGCTTTGGCTGCACTCTTCAAGGGAGGAGTGGGATCAACTGATGGAAGAATCAGATCGACCACTTTGGTTACACTCTTTAAGGGAGGAGTGGGATCGACTGATGACGAAACCAGATCAACCACTTTGGCACTCTTCAAGCAAGGAGTGGGGTTGATCGATGATGTAACTATATCAGTCACTTGGGTTTCACTATTCAGATGAAGAGTGGGGTTGATTGATGATGAAACTAGATCAACTAATTGGGCTTGTGGATCAACCGAGGATGAAACTAGATTGACCACCTGATTAATCAGGCTGACTAGGGATGGAACTAGATTGACGAGTCCATCAACTAATGAGGGTTTGGAAGAAATATTATGATAATCAGTTCGAAGTTGAATATTTTCCAAAAGATAAGAAGCCTCATCCATACAAGGGAAAAGGTGAGAGTAATGATCACCTTCATATAACAAGCAAGGAAATTTGACAGTTCTCTTCTTCTTACCAACCGTAATGTCACTAGCTGATGGGATATCACTAGCATGTCCCGCAGGGGCTGATGATGTGGAAGACCACATTTCTAAGACCTTGGGGAGACCAGGGAAATCCCTCAAAAAGTGGTTACCCTTACAAATCGTGCAAGGGTACTTGGGCTTACAGGTTTTTTGGGTAATCTTGGCATCATCAACACTCCCAGCATGATTAACAGTAACTGGTTGTTCTCCAAAATGTCTAGCAATGGTTGGAAGTTTGGACCCTTTCTTATTTTTCTTCTTCTTCTTATTCACCAAGTTACTAGCTTCAGAGCTTTCACTCAGCAAATAAGATGAAACGGAAGAAGACCTTGCAAGTGAAGAAAGCGAAGAAGATCTTACTGGTGAAGAAGGTGAAGGATCAACATGAGGTTGATTTTCTTGGGGGGAAGTTCTTAAAACGAAATCACTTGCTGCATTCGGGATTACTGGAGTGGAAAACAACCATACCGGTAACCCAACTGTGATACCTGGAAGGCTCAAAGTAGCGATGTAAGGAGGATTGTTGGTTATTTATATATCTTGTCTGATTTTGTATCTTCAGCTTGAGTGACCCAGGGTTCATGTATGTTCGGGGTTCCAACAAACCCTCTAAAACTATCGACCCTCCTAGTAAACTAGACGGCAACGGAGTGCACAGGGTGCACTGCGTCGTCTCACCCGAGATAGTCTTAATGGGTGGTTGCAATACTCATGTGTTTTCAGCTTAGGATTGAGTGGGGGATCTGAGAAGTATGTTGAGAGTTCTATTTTAACTTATTAATGCAATACACTGTCATTTATGATTACGTAGGAAATATAACAACTCATTCATTTAGCATATCACAATTACTGAAGACAATAAAGAAACACATGCATTCCATCACATAACATAGGTTTTACCATGGTTCACCCCCTTGGGCTAGGCCCACAAAGATCTGGCTCTAAGCTCTTGTCTTATAGTAGTTCTGAACTACAACGTCGCGCACTTTACAACTCATCTCAGTTGGGTTGAGATTTATTATGAGGCGGACTAGATCACACCAGGCTCCTCATCCTGCGATCTAACCCTCAAGATCTACCCTCCTTAGTCCTCTCTAGCTCAATAGCTTACAAAATTAGGTCATACAGGAAAATATTACATCACATATGCTTCCTCACATTTGTCTCTTTGCCTCCTTCTCTGAGACCTAGGTATCTATATTTATATGTTTCTGGCTCGTCGGCCATTACAATGTGTTGCAAAAACCCTAACCCTAACATCGTTAGGTATTCCATGCATGTGCGGGTGCTTCTCTTTATTTCATTTGTCGCTTCCCTCGTGCATGCCCTCTTTCCCAAAATCGCCTTTCTTTCTGCCTTTTTCTGTTTCCAACAGGCCCCCAACATTGACATGTGGCTCGTCCCAATCCACCTAAACTTTTTGCACTTCGTCCATCTTCCTGGTGATCACTTTGAACTTCTCCTTGAGCTCCGCTGCTTGTGTTTGAGCCTATGCGGTGTTTTCCTTGAGTGTGTCTACTGTATGGACTGCAATCGCGTCACTAATCAACCCTGCCCACTCTTCCTGGGTCTGTGCCATATATGTTTTGTCTTCATCTGCCTGTGCAATGACTTATGCTGCTCACTCTTGAAGCGGTTCCATTTGAGCCTAACACTCCTTTTTTTGCGTTTGTGCAGTGGTGGGTTCTGCATGTAATTTCTTCATATCCTACACCCCCTTTGACGCGCTCTGTGATGGACATTGTCTTCTGCCTCTACTTGAGGTCATGGATAGTTGCGCTTATCCTTTGTTCTTCCTTTTCCAACTGCTGGACTTGCTGGTCCTCTTCTAGCTTCGTCCAAAGCTATGTTGCTTTATCGAACAAGTCAGTTGTTGCGCTGACCTGTTGCTCTATCTCTTGTAGTTGCTATGTTGTCTCTTGCTTCCTTTAATCCCTTACCTCTGGTGGAGTGGTAGGTGTGAGTTGCTCACGAATATTCTCGATCTCCTTCTGATATTGATCAATTGTCTACTTAATCTGATCAATCTTCTCTATTGTTGTGAGTTCATCCCTCTGCGTAGTATTTTGAATCTTCTCATAAGTTCTGGCCACTTTTTGTTCCAATCCATTCACGCGCTCCCTCTCCTCTTGGGTCTCGAGCTTGGCCTGCTCATATATCAATTCCAGCGCGTCTCGTTTATCCTTTGTTTGTTGTAATTAGGTTGTGTTTGTGCGTGCACGAGACTGTACTTCTTGGGTAACGCTAACCTATAATTTGTGTAGAGATTTGGATAGTATCCGTGGTAATACCAATTGGAGTTGAGCTAAGTATTTTAGGGGTGTCTTCCCCACGATCTCGTCCATGCATAGCATGCTGGGTGTAATGTGGAATGTTACACTCGGCTGTGATATTTTGTGCACTATATCTCACTCACTTGCTTCAGATTCTTCTCCTATCTGTGATGTTGACAACCCTGTTCCTATGTTGTTGCCCGCTGCCTGTGCTTCCCCGATCTGCTTGAGGAACTTTTGCATGTCAACTAGCTCCTCTTGAATTCTGTCCCCGTGGTGCACAACATTCTCAAAATCCTCAGATGTATGATCCTAAACCATTTGGGCTATCATTTTTGCATCATCCTTCATGATCATGTATTTTGTAGGTGTTCTCTGCGCCTTCATATTCTTGCGTGCACCCCCCATATGAGTAGTTGGCCTCTTAGTCAAGCCTGGTTCTTGTGGACTGGGACTTGGCGTAGTCCCCTGCGTTGCCTCGTCTTGTTTCTGTTGTACTTGGGTCGACTGCATATTATTATTCTTCTCCTTCTCGATCCCCATTTTAGCTGTCTCTTCTTTCGTCTGCGTTGTTTTGGTCTGGCCGGTCCTTGGTTTCTTGGGAACTGGAACTTCCTGAGGATGTGTTTCTTCCTGACTTGCCTCCTCCTATGTTGTCCTTGCAGGTATGTCTTGGGTGAGGACTGGAATCTTCCAGTTGTCTTCCCAATACCTGATAACCATTGCGATGTTGCCCTCTGTGATGCAGTGGTGCAATTGTATCCACTGCTTGTTGGGGTCCTTCCGCGCCTGTATCCACATCGCATGTCGAGTGGCCTTGAAGTTGGCGATGTCCTGATAGTACGCAACAGCCTATGATGTTATTCTCCAGAGGTTGGCGATGGCCTCCTGTATATCACGTAGATATCCTTCAAATATGGATATGTTTATATTTCTGATCCTGGCGTCTGACGCAACACCAAGCAATAAATATCTCTCTCCATGATTAGGTTTGGGTCCGGTGGAAAAAAATACATATTCAGATCCTTCCATCCCATAATAGCTATCAGCATGAGTAGCCATGAGTAATGAAATTATGTTCCTAGATCCTGCGCATCCTTGCAGTCATCCAGAAACAAATTCAAAAGATAGGGTTCCCAGCTAACTGTGGTGCCCTCGGCACATTGTGCTGCAACTGCAACGACCCTAGCCGGGACTTCCTCCTTACAGCATTTTCTTAGCAACTTGCAGGCCATGATTTTTGCGACCATTTGTGTCATGGCATCATTGATCCTCTTGATGATGATTCCTCGCGTTCCCCTGTCAGTGTTGTATTTCTTTTTCATCTCTTCCACAAGTGCTTTTTCCTTTGTCTTGTCATCGAGAAATTGCGCGGGATCCATGCCCGGGGATGGAAGCCCTATGATGTGTGCAATGAGCTCTATGTCTATCGAGACGAGCTTGTCCAACCATATATCCCTGCCATGTGTGACCGCCATCAATTGTTTGACGCAACTGCTTGTGTACTATCCTCTACCAAAGTGTGGTGGCTCTAGTAGACCTAATATCCCCATTTTTCCAATCACGTTGTCCACTGGAGTGGTTGATTAATTGGTTCCCCAAATGCATCTAGACCCACCGTCTATAGGTAGAATTTCTTTGTGAACTTCGGGAACTTGTCCATGTCTGTTACATCATGGTCCGCGTATTTTAGCTTCTCGACATAACCTAGCAAGTTTGATTTCACCTATACCCCTTATGGTATACGGGACAAAACAATGGCTGCGACGGGTTGCTTGCGTGGTGACCTAAAAACCTGTTGCTTGTACTTTTTCGGTAGTGGCTAACTCGAGGTTCTAGCCTCCATCGCTCGTTCTTCGACATACTATTCTAGCCAGCCCGTGACATCTTCCACTGCTCCTTCCTATGGATGGTCTGACACAATTGTTTGAGATTCATCTGGCTTGACTGTTGCTTCCTGATTTGTAGCCGTCCCATTGATTCTTGAAGCTCCTTCAAGGTTCTCTAGTTGCGCTAGGCTGCATATGCCCTGGTTCTATTGCTCATGTTCCTTTGCAGGCATATCCATGTTCGTGCCCTCGGGTGTTGGATGTTGGGTTTCTTCTACCATGGGTGTGGGGTTCATCGGTGTTGTATCTGGTGATGTTATTTCGTCAACATTCACAACCTCTAGCGATTGTTGTTTGCTTTCCTGCAATTGTACCTGTGCCCTGGTTCTAACTCTGGATTGTCTAGCAGTCTGGCTTGGTTCTGCTTGCTTGGGTGGTTCCATGGTGGTTAATGTCAATCATTCACTGAGTTCAATGATCTCTATAACCTCTGTGAACTTTGATATGTGCTCTGTAGGCTCTATCGCTCTCTGTCTTTTCCTGTCTCGCAATAAGTTGTTTTCTCTCGTGTTTGTGCTTTGTATGGGCATCATATGAAGCTTGTAGAAGATGCTACCTTTATTATGGACTCAATGAACCTATGGTTCCTTCGTACTTTCCATTACTCTCCTTCATCGTCTCTAGTTGGAGTGATTAATGCAGCGTCCCGTCGGTTATTCCAGTATTCTATTATGCATGCCTTCGTCATTTAGTATTGCTTTTGTCGTATTTACTTTTCCCGCTTGTTTCCATTTTGACCTGGCCATTGGCCTTGTCTTCGTCAGGTTTGTATTCCCAAGTGTGCATGCCCCTTCTCCTTTCGGTGCACTGTACCTCTATTGGTATCGTTTAATATCCTGTGTTTTTTTTGTTTTTTTTGTTTTTTTTTTTTACTGCGCAATGACTTTCAAGTTGTGGATGGTCGACTGTGCTTATACAACTTCAGTCAGCTCTCGTTGATCATCCCTCTGAGTTTTGCACATGATAAGTCTTTCACCTATAAAACTCCCCCATCTGTGACATTTTTTACTTCATATGGTCCTAACCAGTGCATTCTGAGTTTTCCTGGGTGCTGAATGGATTTGTTGTCATACATCAACACTAAATCTCCTTCCTTGAAAGTTTTTTTCTTTATGTGTCTGTCATGCCAAGCTTTGTCCCTTGATTTCTAAACTTGTTGGTGGAACCCTTCTAGGATCCAATCTTCCTCCATGGTCATCAATGAATTTATTCTCTCATGTATTGCGCCTCGTTTTGTCATGTGTGTAATTGTTGCTACACGCAAACTGGGTACCGGAAATTCTAATGGCACCACTACTTCTTAGCCATATACCAGTTTAAATGACGTGTGTGCCCTGTCAAATTCTTGCACGTGGTCCTATGGGCCCATAATACTACTGGTATTTTGAGTTCCCAATCATCCCTGTTGACATTACAGCTCTTTCTCAGTGCATTCTCAAGGATTTTGTTAAATGATTCTATTATGTCATTTTCCTGTGGGTGATATGGTGTGCTCTTCTGATGATGGACTTCCAACCCTGCAGTCATAGCGTTGATAGTGTTTTTAATGAAGTCTGTGCCTTGGTCGCTCATCAAAACACTTGGGCAACCAAATCTAGTGATTACTTGTTCAAATAGAAAGTGTGTTGTTGTTTCTACGTTGCAATCCTTCACGGGTGTTGCTTCTGCCCATCTTGTCAGGTATTCTGTCGTGGTGATAATGTACCTTTCTCCTGTTTTTTTTGTTGGTGGGTTGATTGGTCCCACAAAGTCTATTGCCCATTTATCGAATGCCTACAATTAAAACGACTAAGCTATGGGACAACATCAATATCAACCAGACGCAACCAGCATTAAAGACACATGTAACTTGAACCTTCACGACGAGCGAGGAACAAACACAAACAAGAGTTACAACACAAGTACCAACATCAATTACAACAAACATTACGCCCCCATCAGGAAGCACATGACTCTGGCTAGGTTATCATTCACTTCTATCAATCAGGGTGCGCAATGATCCCCTCATCAGGAATCCTGTCGTCACACAGCAGTAGGCGTGACAGTAACCAAGGCGCAACATAACATATCTAGACCAATAACCCAAGAAAACCCAACGCGCTAGGAGACCGAATTAACTGTCCAAAATACATGAAGACTATACCCAAACACTCAATCGACAAGTCAACAAGACACAAAAGAAATCTGACTACTATAACAATCATACATTACATTAAATTTCCTGAATCCACATAAGTCATACATTCCTTAAACTGATCTTTCTTTACCATTTATGGAATAACTAATTGCTTTTTTTTGCATTAAAAAGAGAATTAGTAAATGCACTTAACATAATCAATACTAATACTAGTGTAATGAGGAATGTAATGAGGAATGTAATGAGGAATTACACCATGTTCGCATAGTAAGAAGTATATTCTCTTATATGTACTAGTTATTCCATGGTGACGCTTGACTACCTCAATCTGTACACATTAAAAATAATTATATTCAAAACAAAAACAGTTAGATTGATAAAAATATGGCAAAACAAGACTATGAGACATTTAATTGATCTCCACAACAATATACAATATGCTAGGGATTGGCATTCAATCTGCCCAAAGAAGACCAACAAATTGACAATAGATGGATGATGGATGTGCATGAATTGGTGCAGGTTCTGTAGTGTTGCATGCCAAATGCCTCCGGTGAGCATTTATAAGAGACAACATAAGATTTAATGCATGTGAAGACTTACATTTATGTGTGCCAACACAACGCTTAATGCAAGTGACAGATTTAGCATTATTGATGGTTGCGGATAAGGGTTTAGAATTTATGTGCGTGAAAACAAGAATAATAGATTTATTGTTTGCTGCAGATATGACTTTAGCATTTCTCTAACTCAAGAATAATAAATTAAACATCGAGGGTTAACATATTGAACAAATACAAGTTGCCAAAACTTGTAATACCTGCAATCGTGTTACTTGCTAAGATATAGAATAATGGATTTATCTTTCAAATCCAACTGTATACCCTTCGATACTTTCAAATCCAACTACATATATCGTATCGTAGTATATACAACATTTAAAAATATATCATTGGGTATCGTAGTACATACAACATTTATGAAGCTATCACTGGGCGTTAATAATTATCTGCTACTAAACACACAGGAATATACATCTCTCTGAGGAATATATATCTCTAACAAGAATATAAATGCAATATGTAAGAATAGAATAATGTTGGGCGAATCATCTCTATTAACAATAATGTTGGGTGCATAAGAATAAGAATAATGTTGTCTATTAAATAGATGATATGGTTGTCTATTAAATAGATGATATCGATGTCATACAATATATATAAAATCGTTGTCAAAATATATACAAGATCGTTGTCTAATAATATTTATGTGGTTGTCTAATAATACGTTATTGATGTGTAATAATATTTATGTGGTTGTCTATTAAATATATTACCCACGTAGTCCATTAATTCGTTGTCTAACATATATATAGAAATGATAAAGTAAAAATCCACACAGTCCATTAAATCGTTGTCCATTAATGTTACCCACGCAGTCCATTAAATCGTTGTCATTCACAGCAGCAATTACAACGCAGTCTTTCACCTATTAACAACGTTGTCATTAACATGTAAAACGTTGTCTATCATACATATGATATTGTTGTCCATAAAATTTATGATAATGTTGTCTAATAAATGGAAATCACAACGTTTATTTCTGGGTTTTTTTAAGTGCAGGGATAAATTGAACGCAGAGAAAAATTAATGCAGAGGTTAAACATTCAACAAAAATGTAGAGATTAGACATTGGTAGAACGCAGAGATTAGACATTGGTAAAATGCATAGATTATAGATTTTACCAATCAAAACGCAGTGGTAAGTAATATAACGTAGAGATTTGACATTGGTAAAACACATAGATTAGATATTTTACCAATCAAAACGCAATGGTAAGTAATATAACGCGGAGATTAGACATTGGTAAAACGCAAAGATTAGACATTGGTAAAACACAGAGATTATAGATTTTACCAATCAAAACGCAGTGGTAAGTAATATAATGCAGAGATTAGACATCAGTAAAACATAGAGATTAGACATTGGTATAACGTAGAGATTAGAGATTTTATTACTCAGAGACGATTCAATTAAAAAATCAGAGATACTCATTCACAGAAACGCACAGATTAATCATTCAGCAATGAATCAATAAAAAACACAAAGATACTCTCCCAAAGAAACCGCGAAGATTAATCATTCGGCAATGAATCAATAAAAAATACAAAGATACTCATTCACAGAGAAGGCGCAAAGATTAATCATTTGGAAATGAATCAATCAAAACACAAAGATACCCATTCATAGAAAAGGCGCAAATATTAATCATTCGACAATGAATCAATCAAAATGCAAAGATACTCATTCACAGAAACGCAAGGATTAGAGATTAATCATAAGAGGAAAACGCAGAGATAAGTAAGGGATAGATAGTTGGGCGAAAATTTATCCTTCACTTATTATCCATGCACAGGAAAGCAAGGCATTTGAATCTAAATATTTAACACCGTAGTGAAAGACAGTCGATTCAGCTCCTGGACAACTACTCAAGCACGGACTAATAACCTAAAGGATAAGGGACAGAAGATAAAAACACAATTTGTCTTCGTATTAATCAATAAAAACAAACATAGAGAAGTCATTGCAATCACAGTTTGGGTTCGTCATGGGAAATCAATTCAAATACAACGAGGATAAGTTTGGGATGACTTTAAGTTCTCCGATCGAAAGATGTTGGGCTCATCAAGACAAATTGTTGAAGGATAAAAATGAAATCTCTAGATAGTGTTACACTAAATAAACATAAACTTTAACACAGTAGAAGTACATTAATAAAGGCGCAGGAACAATATTTAAACTACCATTCAATACAAATATACACATGCATACTGCAGCCAAATACGAAAACTCTGAAGTCGTTGTCCCACGCGCTCTCCTTCCAGCTCTCGCTTGCCAACCGATGTGACCTCACCGGTACCTCCCAGCCAACGCTAGGGGTACTCTTCTTCCCCCTAAGTCCCTCGAGCTGCAAAGGGGCCAAACACACAATACCAGAGAATGTTAGCACCCAACTCGCCTCGTAAGGTTGAGCTACCACTCGTTACCCGATCTGGGTATCCCAACTCCCACTAGAGAAAGTTCAGTCAGGATAAAATTTCAACAGCGTAACATTACGCAAGCCAAATGATCCCCATATTCCTTCGCCATCTCTTTTGTAGAGTTTCCTAGTAATTAGTTTCCCAAAATTCTCATTACATTCCTTTTTCATTAAATTAATTAGGAAAAACCTCCCTCGTACACATGTCGTCCGATCCCATATATGCATCAGAAAATCAATTTTATTAATTAATTAAAGATTCTTATTTCCCTCACCCGCCTAAAAGAATTCCTAAAAATGTTCCTCGGTGTCCCAATATTTCTTTACAAATCTTAAATGACTTACGCCTTACTTAATTCCTAGTTGAGTTCATAAATAGAAAGTCCCAAAGGCTAGATTCCTTACTAAGTTAGACATTCAGTTTTTTCTTTAAGTCTCCACTTTTCTTTAAGTTTCCATTTTTCCTTAAGTTTCTTTTTTCTTTTAAGTTTCCCCCTTTTTCCTATTTAACTAAAAATCAATTTAGCAAGTGTAGATAAAAAAAACCATTTACCCTCTTTTCTTTTTAACTAAAAATTAATTTAGCAAATGTAGATAAAAACAACCATTACCCCTTTTTTTTCTAAATTTAATCCTCCATTATAATTTTGACTTTAATAAATAAGTTTGAATTTATGTTACATGTTTATTTTTTTTATTTTGTTTTACCACAAGTTCTACTTAGACCTAGGTTTCAATTTTCACTAGGTTGGGCGACAATTTTTAAGGGAACTTTTAGTTATTAAAGCTTTTACTCGTACCATCATCTATTTTAAGGCCGAACAGGTCCTAAGGAGGCATAGTTTTCTAGGCACTAGGTTTATTAACTTATCAGTGAAAATCGCGACGTGCCCTTCAGGACACACTACGTGCTCCAAGGGTGCCACTCGCCTCTTTCCATTTTCTTTGAACGATGTGCCCTTCAAGATGCACTACATGCTCCAAGGGTGTCACTCGCCTCTTTCCATTTTCTTTGTGTGACGTGCCCTTCAAGACGCACTACGTGCTCCAAGGGTGCCACTCGCCTCTTGACTGAATTTGGTAGACGTTAAACCCCTGGAGTCAATACTCTGTCAGGTGATCTTGTGGGAGACTAAGGTCCTCTAAGGAATAAGGCCCCTGCCTTATTGCGCGCCTCTTAGAATCATCGTGGGTGACTATCACAGTCTTCCCTCATGACACCGTGGGTCTTCTAGAACTAGGTAATCGTTAACCTACAGTTCGAGCCACAGTGGGAGTGCTAGTAGGCTGTGGCAGGGCTACTACCACACCTCTCCCTCAAAGTCTCTGGTTGTCATGTGTGACCCCTCTACTTCAAATGTGAGTCTGGTCGAAAAACTATCGTCAGCCTGCATCCATCAACGAATCATGTCAGCAATAATAAGCAATCATCATAACATCTAATCATATATACATATGTCACATCAACAACATTCAAACCCAATAGTCCACTCCCTGACTCGATCCAGAGTCCAAGGGGTTTCATCGATGCCTCTGCATCCTCAATGTCCAAAGTCCTACACACTCAGGAGAACCCACTCGATAGCACATGTCTATGTAAATATAACAAAATAACATATCATCAAATCCATAATATCTCATAATCATAATCAAAACAACCAATAGTATAATAACCCGGACCATTTGCAAGAAAGTGTCCTCATATAATAAGTTCGCTCAGTGCACACAAGAGCAAGATGTTACAGGAGACTTCATGATAGTATAGTGATACATGGGTCAACATTATGGATAGGTGTGCAGTAGAGTCTTGGACAGTATGGATGGAGATGGATTCATAAGAACACTTAGCAGGTTTGGACAGATATAAGACAATGGATGAGAGCATGGGTTCGTAGAATGGTTCAGAGACAAAGGAACATTATCATAATGGATGATAATTACACACGAAATGGCTCGAACAATGCTAATGGATTCCAAATTGACAGATATTTTTTGGACACATGTAGTGCATACAACAATTCACATTCAAAACAGATTAATGCTCAGAAACAACAATGAAAAAACTCCCTACGAGCTATGGCAATGAAGACCAACAAATGTGAAGCACTTCAGAGTATTTGGAAGCAAATTGCTACATCAAAAGAGAAGATGGCGGAATGGGAAATTTTGACTCTTGTGTGGACAAAGGAGTACTTGTTGGTTACTCAAGTACAAGGAAAGCATACAAGTGTTACAATCTGAGATTGAACAAATTTGTGGAAAGCATCAATGTAATAATTGATGAAACAGGTGGACGAGAATTAAAGGAAGAAGAAAATGAATCAATGGAACAACTTTACACAGAAGAAGCAGAAGATGAAGAATAAGTAGAAGGGGAAGATGAAGAGGATCAAACAAAAGTAGAAGAGCAAGTTCAACAAGTGCCTCCAAAGACACTTGGCAAACGAGTATAGAAGAATCATCCTTCAGATCAGATTATCAAAAACAAGGATGCAGGAGTTGAGACTAGAAGAAGAATTTGTTCACCAGATCAAATGCACCTAACACTCTTATCTACAATTGAGCCAAACTATTTTGAAGAGGCCATCAAGGATGAATTCTAGAATAAGGTCATGGATGAAGAATTAGATCAAATAGAGAAGAATGACACTTGGGAATTGGTTCCAAGACCAAAGACTAAGAATGTGATTAGCACAAAGTGGGTTTTCATAAATAAATTGAATGAAGATGGACATGTTACAAGGAACAAATCTATATTGGTATGTAAAGGATATGCACATGTTGAAGGAAACGACTTTGAAGAGGCATTTTCCCCAGTTGCCAGAATGCAATCAATCTAATTGCTCTTAGCTTATGCATGCTCCAAGAATATTAAAGTGTATCATATGGACGTGAAATCAACTTTTTTGAATGGGGAACTTGAAGAAGAAGTCTACATTGAACAACTAGAAGGATTTCAGTTGTCAGAGAACGTAGATTACGTGTGCAAATTGAAGAAGCCTTGTATGGTCTAAAACATGCTCCTAGAGCATGGTACTATAGACTGGATAAATATCTACTATAGGCAGGGTTCAGAAAAGGAAGTGCAGACAACAACCTCTACATCAAGGTAACTCAAGATAGTATTTTATTAATTGAAGTTTATGTTGATGATATTATTTTTGGAAGTAATGATGACAGGTTAAGCCAGAAATTTACAAAGGATATGCAGAATGAATTTGAAATGTCATTACTTGGATAACTATCATTCTTTCTGGGTCTTCAGATACATCAAAGCAACCAAGAAATTTTTATTTCTCAAATTAAGTATATTAGAGAAATGTTAAAGAGGTTCGGAATGGAAGATTGCAAACCAGTTACCACTCCTATGCAAACTAGTTGCAAGTTGAGCAAAGATGATGATTCAAAGTATACATACCAGAAGCAATACAGGTCAATGATTGGTAGCTTACTATATGTGACAACATCCAGACCAGATGTAATGCGGGCAGTTGGATAGGTGGCACGATTTCAAGCAGCACCAAAGGAATCACATGTATTAGCAGTGAAGAGGATTTTCAGATATCTCAAAGGAATAAAAGAGTTTTGATTGTGGTATCCAAAAGGAAAGGATCTATCACTTATTGCCTACACAGATGCATATTGGGTAGTTTTCATTGATGATTGATGAAGAACTAGTGGAGCATCATTCTACTTAGGTGAGTGTTTAGTATCTTAGCTAAGCAAGAAACAATCATCAATATCTTTATCTACAGTCGAAGCAGAGTATATTGCAGTAGCAGGATGTTGTACTCAGGTTATATGGATGAAGTAAACTTTGACAGATATACAGGTTGAGTATGATGAGCCCATTCCAATCTATTGTGATAATACAAGCGCCATCAGTATCTCAAAGGACCCGGTGATGCACTCCAAGACGAAGCACATTCCAATAAAGTATCACTTTCTACGGGAACAAGTTGCAGAGAAGAACATAAAAGTTGAATATGTGGGCACAAAAGAACAAGTGGCAGACATCTTTACAAAACCACTTCCAAAGGAAGCCTTTGAGTATCTTCGCCAGAAACTCAGAGTAATTTCTACTCCAAAATGAATGCTTTTGAATGCTTATCTTATATGTCTTAAATGTACATGAGGAAGCACCATAAAGAGGACAATTCAGATTGGGAGATCAATTTCAGGAAGAGTTCAATCAGAAGGAGCAGCCCCAAATGGAAATATACCTTTACCATTGATGACAAAGGGGGAGAGACTTATCAGATGCAAAGGTAAATGCTTGGAGAAAGAGCACAGAGGCATGGTTCCAAGGGGAGCGATGGTCACAGGGGGATCATGAGTGATATGAGTTTAGTATTGCATCAGAGTGTTGCCATCAATTCCAAAGGGGGAGATTGTTGGTTATTTGGGTTCGTTGTCATTGATGTCAACCCTTGAAGAAAGTCTGGTAGCGAATTCTGGTAGCACAAAGGTTTGGGTAATGGACCCAAGTTTGTTTGATGTATAATGGTATGTGTTTTAATATATTTGAAAGTAAGACTATTCTCTATGGATAGTAAAAGTCGTGCCATTTCCGATGGTATGTGGAACGTCACATAACTCCTCACGGTTAGAGAGTTGTGGCCATGTGAAGTTGGAGAACCCTCATGAGTCATCTAGAAGCCCCAAAAGGTCAAAGTAGTCAAAGGGGTTGCAAAGAAGAAATTATTTAAATAATAAAGTGAAGTGATGAGTGTACTATAAGTCAAAGTGGATACAAAAGAAATTATTTGAATAATAAAGTTAATGGAGAAATTACTAAGTGGACAAGTGTTTAGAAGTGGGTTAGCCCTAAAATAAGGAAAGTGGTTTAAGATTGTTAGAAGGTAACCCCCTGAGGAAGCTGCATAAAAGTATAAATAAGAGGCAAAGGTCTCTCATTTAATCAAACTTGAGCATATTGAATGTCTACAAGTGATTGAGGTAACCAAAGGATATATAAGGAGAATTTCAAAGGGAAGGTGAAGTAAAGAAGGTCGAAATTTAAGGGAGGATAAATTCTTTTGATGATGCTTTCTAAGGTATGTTATTTACAGGTCATCTCACCATTTTCATAGTAAAGTTTTTTCTAGAATGAATCAGACCACAAAATATGGAGGACATTGAGGAAACATATCCAAGTAACTGTGATAAAAATTTCAGCTTGTGGGTTGTTGTATTTTTGGAGTTACACTCCGTGGAAAATAGGGTTTGTGGCTAGTCCCGAAACTAGTCTAAAACAGGTGTTTCAGGTAAAAATGTCATAACTTCTTCATAACATATCCAAATTCAGTAAGACCAAATGCATGGGTTAGAGTACAACCTGTAGTATTATGTGTACCATTTTCATATACATACAACAAATAATCTGGGCAGGGCACTCTATACAAGTTCGCTCTCTAGAATAAGCCAGAATTCAACAAGGTAAGTCATTTTTGCTATAACTCCTTTTCTGAGAGGTTCCAAGTAGTGAAACCTAGAGGAATTGTATAAAAGACAATGAAGAACATTGTGTACTATTTTCAGATCTTTATTCATTGCAGGTACATAGTTATGATTATTTCAAGTTAGGGTTGTTGACTAATCCAAAATTAGTCATGTGAGACTAAAGTAAAGTTTGATGAAAATGCTAGTCTCTTGTTGTTAAAGTTAAGGGAGGTTTGCAGGTACGTGATCATATACACCAGATCTGTTACAGAGTTACAAATCAGATTTGGATGATGAAATTGATGAGAGATTTTGGTTGAGGTACATGTTGGGTACATGGTTGAGACAAGTAGTTGATGAGTTGGCACATACATGAGGTGTAT
>JASDQU010374408.1:9258-21824 GCA_032191745.1 Picea mariana | reverse complement strand
AGCATAGCCATAGCTATATGGCTATGGAAATGTAGATTTCAAATAAGCATCTCCAAACAATTACCCAATCAGCTTTTAATTAGAATCCAATGCTCATAAATAACTAATCCCCAATAACAAAATAATACAGTGAGACCGGACAAGTGATGAGCGACTGAGTAATTGATTGAGTGAATGAATAATCGATCGAGTAATGAATTAGGTAACTCACACAATAGAATAGAAGTTGGGTAGTTGGCAATCTGGTTCCTACATTATCATAAATGCATATGTTGAAGCACGCGTCAGAGCTGGTGTCCAATTCTACTTCGACCTAAATTTTCATATCTCTCTGTCAAACGAAAAATGTTTCTCCTATCATGTGAAGAAGTTGTACACTTGTCCAATCTCATATCCTTATCTGAGTGTGAGCACGTAGGTAGTGACAA
The DNA here is from genome assembly GCA_032191745.1 of Picea mariana. NCBI lineage: Eukaryota > Viridiplantae > Streptophyta > Pinopsida > Pinales > Pinaceae > Picea > Picea mariana. The sequence continues at coordinate 21,396 of JASDQU010374408.1, read as the reverse complement.
TATTATGAGTTTAATCTTACCCTTTTTCGAGTGTATAATCCTGGACTTGCAGATATAACATCCATTTAGCCATCGACTTGAAATATATTAAAGATGAGAAAAATAAATATTTCTACTATATAAAAATATATATATTTATTTTCTTAAGTTAAACATTACATTTTACAAACAAATTTAAAGTATAAAGCAAATTAATGTCAAATTAATAGCAAACTCATTGCTATAGTCCTTGTTATAGTCCTTTGGCAATAACTAATAAGTAATTTTGAAATTATAAAACTTATATATTGTTACATTCATCTACCGATAATAATTATTATATATTCCTATACAGATAATAACTATTATATACTAACTTCATATAATAACAAGGGCTGCATGGCAACTTAGTCCCTGCCAAGTAGATTTGGAAATGGAGATGATAGCTCACACCCTATAATTATTGATGACGATGATTACTGTGAAACATGAACAATATGTTAACTAGGGGCTAGTTTCATAGTCTTAAAAGAAATCAATTTGTAAAGATTTTAAATGAAAAAAATTAACACTTATAAAGTCAAAAGATTGGAATTCAAAGAATTCGACCTAGACTCGCAAGGAATGGAGGGGAATGGAGGAAGACATGCTGCTCCATGACACTTGGTTTATAGATTTGTCATATGCACTATTGGCCAAGATTTGTTAATTGGTCTGAACCTTCTTGGCATCGGGATTAACCTTTGGCTTGAGAAACCGCGATTCAGGGGCCGGCCTGAGCCACATCAACCCTTAACATGGTTGGATTTTTTGTCCCCGCAGGTTTCGAACCGGTGACTTTTCAACACGGAGTGGCTTAACAACACACTCCGTCACCGACTGTCCTACACCTCAGGGACATAATAATGCATAATATTAAATACATAGTACAATTTTTTTATATTTAAATGTAGTGATTCGTGAAATTCATTGATTATGTAATTAATTCTACATATTGAAAGACGTAAATGGAGCAATAACACTTTAAATTCTATCAACCAATTAAAAATTAAAAACATAAATATTTTTATTTATCTAAAAATATATATTTATTTTCTTATATTAAACATTACATTGCATACACAAATTTATTGTAAAAAACAAATTAATATCACATCAATATCACATAAAAAACGAAATCATTATTATAATCCCATTACAAGTACTATAATCCCATGGCAAGAACTAATAATAACCAACCAACCAACCATTAGTAGCATTGTTGGCAATACTTTGACGCTGGTTTGATCGATGAGGCTGCGCCTCCTCATGGAAAAATTTCGCGTAAACACCAATATAAGGTTGGTCACATGCGTTTCTCATCATTATTTAAAGGCTGGCAATGGCTACTATCTTGGAGAACAACCGTGGAAGCAGAGTCAGAGGAAGAAATTACATCTGCCTGCAAGGTTGTCCTCTTCCAATAGCAGGTGCAAAAGGCATGAAGAAAATGGTTCTCGGGGAACCTATAGGGAAAACATGGCATCATGGAATAAGATGATTACAAGCCACGCTCTCAACGGCAGAATCGACGTTGCACGGCAGGTGTTTGACGACATGTCGGAAAGAAATGTAGTGTCATGGACATCCATGATATCTGCGTATGTAGGGAATGGGAAAATGGAGGATGCAAGGAAATTATTTGACGAAATGCCCGAACGAAATGTGGTCTCCTGGACTGCCATGATTGCAGGGTATGCTCAGAATGGTAGACTTGAAGATGCTCGCCAACTGTTTGAAAAAATGCCTGAACGAGATGTGATTTCCTGGAATGCAATGCTTACTGGGTATGCGAGAAATGGGAGAATAGAGGATGCGTGTCGACTGTTTAACCAGATGTCCAATCGAGATGTAGCATCGTGGAATTCAATGATTTCTGGGTATGCTTTCAACGGGAGAATAGAGGACGCACGCTACATTTTTGACATGATGCCTGAGAGGAATTTCGTCTCGTGGACTGCAATGATTGCAGGTTATATCGATGATGGCAGAGTAGACGAAGCACTGGAATTGTTTAGGAAAATGCGTAAGCGGAATTTGATCCTGTGGAATTCAATGATTTTGGCGTATGCTCGGAAGGGAAGACTGGAGGATGCACGCAATTTGTTTGAGCAAATGCCTAAAAGAAACGTGGCCGCATGGACCCTGATGGTTACAAAATATGCAGAGTGCGGTAGAATAGAAGAGGCAAGGCATCTCTTTGACATAATGCCAGAACGGAATGTAGTTTCCTGGACTACAATGATCGCAGGATATATCCGTAATGGGCAGATAGAAGATGCACGCACTCTGTTTGATGAAATGCCTGAGCGTGATGTTGTCTCATGGACAACTATGATTGCAGGATATGCTAAGAATGGAAGAGTAGAAGATGCACGGCACCTATTTGACAGGATGCCCGAGCGAAATGTAGTTTCGTGGAATGCGATGATTGCAGGGTACGAGCAAAATGGAAATGAAGTATTGGCACTGGAACTCTTTTTGCAAATGCAACAGACAGGCGTGAACCCTAGTCAGGGAACCTTCAGCAGCACCTTGAGTGCTTGTGCCCGTCTAGCAACTCTGGAACAGGGCAAGCAAATCCATGCAAAAACCATCAAAATGGGATATACATGGGATCTTCTTGTGAGCAATGCCCTTATTACAATGTACTCAAAATGCGGGGATGTTGACGAAGCATGCCGAATTTTTGACAAAATGCCTCTACGGGACCAGTTTTCATGGAATGCTATAATTGGAGGACATGGTCAGCATGGGAACAGCAATAAAGTTCTTGAACTCTTTCAACAGATGGAATTTTCAGGCATTAAGCCAGACAATATCACCTTGGTTGGTGTTCTGTCTGCGTGCAGTCATGCAGGCCTTGTGGATGAAGGCCGGCGCTATTTTGTATCTATGTCCACAGAATGGTCATTAACCCCAAGAATAGAGCACTATGCCTGCATGGTAGACCTTCTTGGCCGCTCCGGGTATCTAGACGAGGCAGAGGATCTTGTTAACAATATGCCAATTGAACCAAATGCTAGTGTTTGGGGAGCTTTGCTTGGAGCCTGCAGAGTTCATGGAAACACGGAGACAGGAAATCGTGCTGCAGAATGCCTTTTCAATTTGGAACCACAAAATGCAGGAACATATATCCTGATGTCACATTTGTATGCCATGGCTGGCAGGTGGGATGATCTGAAAAGGATGAAAATGATGATGAAAGAGAGGAGGGTAAATAAGCAAGCAGGATGTAGCTGGATTGAGATCAAGAATAGTGTTCATGCATTTGTTGCAGGGGACAAATCGCACCCCCTGACGGAAAAGATTTATGCCATGCTTGATCGACTGATGGGGCAGATGAAGCAAGCAGGGTATTCGCCCCCCAACTCAAATAATGCACTACATAATATGGACTAGCAGAAGGAACMATGTTTTGTTGCRTCTTAACTTTGACGGATGGTGGTGCCTCAGCGACAACATCACAATGCTGGTGGTSGTTGGAACAATGGTAATTCATATAAACAGCAGCGCAGTTGTTGGGGGACCTATTCATATCTCTAACTCAGATGTGTTTGGYCACCATCAATTTCACTTGGAAGATATTCAGCAGGATGCAGGAGCCACGCATTTTTGCAATCATTTAAAAATCACAGAGAATTTGGTATTTTTGGCTAATCTTGCTGTTATGAAGTGCGCCTATYGTATTTCATCCATCCTGTTGGCCTTGCAAATCTCTTATAGCATTTGGATCCAATGAATATTGCACAAGATTGATGATTCATGCTGATGCCAATGAAGACCTCCCCAGCCATGATAAGAGCGGGGTTTTCTAACGAAAGGCGAAGCTTGGGAAATTCAAATCAAATTCCCTGTGAGTTCATGCTTTAATTGTAATTTTAAAATAATTGTGAATTTGATCGCTCACGTTTTTATGGTCTACGGATATGTGAATATCGAGGGTGTTATGTTCCTTAGATGTGAGGTTTTTTTGTATATGATACTAGTTTGTTAACTGGTTGTGATCCAATGTTGGTTGCTCAAGCCCAACGATGTTTTTGTATTTTAGTATATACATAGCTGAATTAAATCTACATTTTTACATTGGTTTAGTTACATCAATATATGATAGCAAGAGGCCTTTTGATTTAATAATTAAAAAATTATATCTATGTTGATAGATCCTCACAAACAATATTTATAAATATGAATAAAATCTTTTGAGTTTTGCATATACAATGAACATAGTTTTTTTATATCCATGCATATAGGAGTAAATTCGACATCAATATATGATAGCAAGAGGCCTTTTGATTTAATAATTAAAAAATTATATGTATGTTGATAGATCCTCACAAACAATATTTCTAAATATGAATAAAATCTTTTGAGTTTTGCATATACAATGAACATAGTTTTTTTTATATAGGCAATGTGAACATGAACAAAATCTTTTTATAGGCATATATAATGAACATGAATAAAATCTTTTTATAGGAGTAAATTCGAGCAAACTGTGAATACAAACAATATGAAAACAATACATCTCTAAAAAAAAGATTATGGTGCCTATTTCTTGTTATGATAGGCTGAGATGTCGAAAAGTTCTTCTTTTTGACCACTTTTGTCCATTCTTCCTTCAGATCTTAAAGGGGTGCAGTTGGATCTTTAACTTCTATCTTGCCCTAATGTGGAGGAGCTTATGTTGAGAACTCTATCTCTCTTTCTTGTGGTTCTTGAGCCACTTATAGTTCTTATGCTTGATCTGCACAACTGGCCCTGCTTGATCTGCCCAATTGGCCCTGGGATGAACATTTGACATCTCCTCTGTCTTCTCAGATGGCTCTTATGTTGATCCGGATTATTTTCGGCACGAAATGAGAATGGAGATATAATAAAGAAATGCACAGAGATATCGCAAATATTAAATAATATAACAGAAATGTATCAGAGATGCAACCATAAACACAGATATACAGTAATACACGATTTCTATTAATCAAAGAAATGTACAGAGACTGTAAAAATACAGAGTGAAAGACTTGCCAGAATGGTGGCAGCTTATCTCTGAGAAGAGATGTGACGGCTACTCGCATTCGCAAGAAGATGATTACAATGAGGCTCTGAAGGCCTTTTTACAATAAATAGAAATGCCAAAAACCCTAGACATCCAAAAACCTAACCCTAGGAGATGAAGCGCCAAAAGTCATGTGGGCCCCGTTTGGGTAAGTTAGTACATCAACTTCCCGGGGTCGTAACTTTTGCATACAATCTTTGTTTTAGGCGTGTGATAGCCCGTTGGAAAGGTGTTGTCGAGGAGATTCATTTTGGGGGCTCAATCATGCCTTTGGCTATCATTGAGAACCTTGATCTTGAAAAACCTTCATTTGGGCCCTCAAAATGGCCCCGGAAGTTAAAAACTGTTAAAAATAGTAAATTGTTAAATTTGCCAGAAAACTGTTTTGAGCCAGTCAGAAAAGGTGGGTGGCCACCAATATCCACCTGGATCATATGTCTTGGCTGGGAGGGGAGAAACATTCTTTTGCTAAGGGGGTGCTTTCAATGGAGAACATATTTCCTGTGATGTCGGTGTAGTTATTATGTTTTAGTTGCAGTTCCACAGTGGGGATGAAAGGATCTTTACTTATTAACCGGTGCTTTTCCTTCGCTGCATCCCACCACATGGATTTCTTGAACCTCCACATATTCTTCTGTTGTTGGGATGCTTAGGACACTGTGTTGATATGTGCCTTGTTTCATAACATGTTCAACAACAAAATGAGACCTGTTCATAGTCCAGCTTTTGGGTCCATGTGTAATGTATGGATACCAAATTGATTTATGTTGGAAACCCTTTATTAAAGTTCATGTCAATGCAAATACACACATAAGTAATTATGCGTCTGTACTTTGTTTCCTCACTCTTGAAGTGAAATTTCCCTAAAGCATTACCAATGTTATTGAGAGAGTCGCACCCCAAAAAATGAAGAGGGAGGTTGGGGAGACTAACCTAAGGAAAATCTGTGGTTGGATCAGAGGAAGGTGTTGAAGCTTTCATGCAGAGACCACCATTGTCCCAAAACCAAGGCCCTGAGTTGTGAAGTGAAATTTCCCTAAAGCATTACCAATGTTATTGAGAGAGTCGCACCCCAAAAAATGAAGAGGGAGGTTGGGGAGACTAACCTAAGGAAAATMTGTGGTTGGATCAAAGGAAGGTGTTGAAGCCTTCATGTAGAGACCACCATTGTCCCAAAACTAAGGCCCTGAGCTGTGAGTTGAGGATTTGATCTTCAGCTAAAGCAAATTCTACAATGATAAAACCTCTTGCAYATGGATAAATGAAGGCCTCCTCTTTGATTTCGGGCTTCCATACTATAGACACCCATTGATGAAGCTCCACCAGCTGAGGCCAAAGGCCATTGGTTTGATAGTATGTTGCAGGATCCACGGCTTCCTGAACAAGGAAGATTGTATTAGTGTACATTAAGAGTACATAATATTTGAAGTCAAATTTCTTGTCATAGGTGAATCGTGTAGTTGTCAATTTAGATAATTAAGGGTGGCTACTACTTGTATAAGTATCTCTAATTTTTTGATGAGTCAATCTCAATGGCTTGGTTGCAAGTCTATCTTAATGAGTAATTTATTGCTCAAGCACATACACACCCTTAAAACACACTTAAAAGAGTAGAAAAACCCATTAAGAACATTTAGTAGGGTAGGGGTCCATGAAAGGTTCAATTTGAAAATCCTAGGACTTTATTTCCAAATTTGCATAATGCTCAAATAAAATCCTATAAAAGTTTACTTTATGAACCCCTTATAAGGTTTGAAAGGAAATGCCTCTTTTTGGTCATTTGTTGTATGCAATCCTTGTGGTGGTTTGGAATGCCCTCTAAAGGTTACATTTAAAAAAATTGAAAGACTATTTGTGATCCTTCCCTTTGTTGCTTGAAAAGGTTCACAACCCAAAATTGGCCCTTTGGTCCGTCGGGTCCACCTTGGGCCAAATTTTGCAAATCAGCAAACATATTTGAATGCAAGAAATGGATCATACATGTTTATTAGCTTCATTGGTCACACTTGAGCTGACAAAATCCAAATCTAAGTTGTAGAAGTATGAAAAGTGGTTTTTCCCTGTGGGGCCCACCTTGGGTGAAATTGTATTTTTTGTGTAGATGAGTAATTCAGTTGGAAAGGCTAGCTTAGATGGGGTTTTTGAGTCAAGGATCATGTTGGAGTTGACATAATCCAATTTTGAGTTGTAGAAGTATGATAATGTGGTGGGACCCACTTTAGGCCAAACTGAGCATATAGGTAGAATGACCCATTTGAAGGTAGAGAGTGGCTAATATATGTTTATTAGGTTCGTTGAGTATCATGGAACCGACAAAATTCAATTTAGACCTCCAAAATTTAAAAAAAAAAATGCAACATTAAAAATTCTCGCTAGGATGCCAACTTTGATGTTCTGCTTTATAAAGTATATCAAGAAGGCATCAAAAGTTATCACACAACTAGTCATTGGAAAACCTTATGTGTTTGTTGTGCATTACTTTTGACAATGTTATATGCAGGACATAAAGTAGTGAGAATCCCGAAAACCAAGGAGGCACGCGTTTTTAGTGTTTTTTTGGCATTTTTTCTATAATATTTTGAATTGGATATTTCTCTCTCTCTAGTTCGCCAATCGAGAAGTTGTTTTAGTAGATTGTTGATAAGGCCATGGGCTATGTGTGACAATTCGTTCGATTCCATGCAGAGCACATAGACAATAGGAAATTTATGAACATGGGCCATGTTCGCGTGTTCAGAAACCATGTTTCAGGTGCTTCAAAATCATATCCGAAATAGGCTTTTGCAAGGCTAGGAATGAGGATCATTTAGTTGTTAGGGGTTAGGGAACATCTTAGTGGTAGTTTGCACAGTGGACTACGAACTTGCATGACCTGAATTTTCATGATCTAAAATTAGCCACAGCTCTTGTAGTCAAATGAAGTTTGTAGCCAAGCCTTTTGTCCTTCACAAATTGCACAATGCATTGTTTTGTGTGATTTTAGGCACAATCAGTAAGGCCTCGACGAGAGGAACACCCGTGTGCGACGGGTGCTAGGTTCCATCATCTAGAAATGAGCAATTTCATTGATTTTGACTCGAGGAAGGGGATAACTTATGTTTGTGCGTGTTAGTGGTTGTGAATGATTGCAGTGGCTCTTGAGAGGTTTGATCTCATGGTCACAAATGCGAAGTGGGGGTCGGAGGAGAGAGAACGTTTGAAGATAAAAACCTCATGAATGATCTTGATCGACGCACAACTCTCAAATCAACAATTCACAAGACATTTTGGAGTTTGTTTGGTTGGAGGTTATTTTGTTGAAGGATGTTGCAAATGATGGATTTGGCCTCTGACCAAACCCATCATGTGGCTCATGTTATTTCATGGGGTTCCTCCTTGAAATAATAAATGTGGTGGGCATCCTTTTCAAAAGGCCCCACATGACTTTTAGATTAGGTTTAAAACACGGGTTTAATTATATAACCTTCAAACCTATTTTATATCCTCCACTCCAAAGCAATGCACACATCGTGGTCGACCCCTCTTGGGGTATATTAAATTACTTTATTTTATGTGTGAGTCAAAACATTAATTCATTAGCCATTTGACACTCTGTTGACGGGCATATGTGAACACACCGTCAGTGGTGAGGGAAAGCCTGGTCCAGGGTTGTCTAAGTAACCTAAGTCGTTTGGGATGACTCACCGTGATGGGTTTTACGACTCCGTTGGCCAATAAAGGGATACAACCTAAACCGTGAAATAAAATAACTAACCTAATTATCTACTCTGTACATTTACGTTCTATATATACAAAGTGTACAAATATACAGATTGCAAGATTTGCATGAAATCTTGGAAACTAATTTTATAAAAGAAAACCAAATCTCGTGAAAAATGTGAAGAGATCTAAGATTAATTACTAATCTACGTTTACCTATGAAAAGAAAAGAGTGAAGTGTAGATAATAATAATCTGACTTAGATAAACAAAGTATTAAATTTAAAGGTGAATCTACATTCACAAATCAAATAACAAAAGAAGAAAAATTACTAACCTAAAATTGGCCAGTGTTAAAAGAGAAACTGTGGTTGTGTCTTTCTGTACCAAATTGCTCATGCAATCCGCCTGTTAAGAGAAATATATAGCAGACAATTGTATAATTCTAAGACTATTGAAGTGTCAAGAGAAAGTCACTTCACTTTGACAATTCAGATCTCACTCATAATACATAAAAGATAACATTTGTATTGTTAATCTCAGGTGAGGATATAAATGATCATTTACATTAAGAAATAAATTTACATTGACTAAATAGATCTATGCAAACTCAAAGTATATGAACAAATTCAATACAGTTCAAGATTTGCATCAAGATAATACAATCGCCTAACTATACTATTTTGAATCATGGACTATTAAGAGATTGAAAGAATTAATGTATAAATGATAATAATTCATCATGCATTGATAAAACAAGCTAAAGCTAATTTTAATCAACTCATAATCAATTAATTTGAAAAATATAAATCATAACATCAAGATATTATAATACGAACGAGACTCTTTAACTTATAGGACAAAAGCCTTGGTTAAAGAACAATTCTATGTCATTGAATAACATATTCATGAGTCCATGTCCCAAAAAAAATCTCCATGTCCCTATCAAAACTAACATAGTATTTAAACATTACAATGATCTACTTCTCATATCCACGGGATAGAGGTAAATCTTTAAAAATAGAGTATTTTTAAAACTAAATAATAATCTGAGTTTTTAATAATAATGTTTACAACAACTTATAAAAGATTGTGATAACAACTATTCAAAATATACTCTGAATTGAAATAGATCCTACTTTTAAAACATAAGTACTTCATGGTCTTCATTAACCAAACAACACACAAGACATCTTCTCGTTCCTTTTGAGACCTGAAAATAAAATTAAAATCCAATTAAAAGTCTCATTAACTAAATTAAGACAAGCTACATAATCTAGTCTAAAAACAATGCAACAACTAATGCTTAGCAAACAAATCAAAAATAAAAATAAAAACACAGATTTATTTACCCAAATTAAAAGATCTGTGCATATATGATCTCATAATAACATTGACATTGGTTGAATTCGTAAAAATAATATCTCCCAATTTTCTAGGTTTCTTGTTTGACAAGGAACACTTCGTTGTATTTCAAACCTCAACTCCTGATTTTTTCTTTCAAGATCCCTAATCTGTATCATAGTCTGGTTAAGGCGCATTTGCAGGTATGGGACGTTCGTGTAATACTGTTGGACCCACGCTAAACATTCATCATAACACACAAGTTCCAAATTTGGGAGCGGTTGTTGTTTGTCTAAGTCTGAGGACTTTCCTTGTACCAACTTAGCCTTTAGATCGGCCCGGATTCCTGAGAACCCCTCACAGTCTTGGAGGAACGGAGGTAAATTAGAAACAAAGTCATACCTTGGATGACTAACCTCTGCTGAGTCTGAGCTTGTCCCTTCAACTGAGTTTTGATCATCTATCATAATCGTTTGAATGGGATCATTCCTTCATTTATGCTTATTCCTCACCATTCTGAACAAGATGCGGCCATTCCTTCTTCTTTTTTTAAATCGACTTCACAGACCTCCTGTAAATGCCCATTTTTTTTACCCTGTTCTTTATGTTTCTCACTGACTGCTAGTCTCGTAGACTGTGACTGATCATCAAGACTTAACGACTGATTCCTCAAATGGCTAAGGACAACTTCTAAGGGTTTCTTAGGCACGAACTCAGATCTTTTGGGAGTCGATCTAGCCATAGAAAACACTTTTGTTTAGGCAACAGATGAAACAATAGGGTCATTTTGAATTTGAATCTCAATTCGAAAATCATGAGACTAATTAGGCGAAGCCTTGGGAGAGAAAGGCTCCTCAACAACATGCATTGAATCGATGACAGGGTCGATTTGTGGGGTTAAGAATTCATTTCTTACCAGAAAACCTTGACAAGTGTCCCTTGTGCTAACCAGATGGAATTCTAGGATGCGAATTAGGCCATGGTGAAACAAGTTGGTCTCAAGGTTAGGGTTTGGTCCTTGATAAAATTTCAACATTTTTTGCAGGCTTCTAAGTAAGTACAAAGGAAAATTTAAACTAAACCCTTGGAACACCATAAGCAACCTTCTGTGAAAGTATAAAATTAGGCCGTAACGACCTTCACATGTAATGAATTGCTTGATTATCAACAAAAGACTGTGCCAATTGGTGTTAAAAAACTCTAAAGGCATACTATTTATGTGGTATTGTGACTTCCTGGACACCAAACATAGTTACCAACTTAACGAGAACTCTACAGAGTTCTCGTTTTTTGGGGGGTCAAGTTTTTTACCCTGTTTTTAAAAATGGTGTTACCGGTAGCACCCCCCTCCATTTTTAGGTGGTTTTTTGATATTTTAAATTTTTTTATACATAAGGTTTTCACTTTGTTTTTTTAAATGCTTGTTTTTTAATTTATTTTCAAATTGTTCAATTTTTTATTTTTTTTTATTTTTTCTCAACCATGTTTTTTCATCTATTTTCAAACTTTTCTATTTTATTTTTATTTTTATTTTTATTCAATCGTGTTTTTAATCATATTTTCATGCTTCATCCAATGTTAAAAATGTTGTACACCAATTATTTTTTTGAAATTAAGATTTTTCATATAATTATATGTCCTTAATTAAGTTATGGTTCCATACATTTTAAATATAGTGGAAAATATTATTTTTAACACACTTTTTTTACCTTACTTCAATACATAGAAAATAATTGTAGTTAAATAACACTATTTTAAAATATTTAGCAAAAAAATATATTTCATTTTTTTTTGGATCAACTAAAAACTAAAATAAATAAATAAACAATAACATTTTAAAAACAAATTTATATGAGAAAAAATCATAATTGTAGTTAAATAACACTATTTTAAAATATTTAGCAAAAAAATATATTTCATTTTTTTTTTATCAACTAAAAACTAAAATAAATAAAAAAAACAATAACATTTTAAAAACAAATTTATATGAGAAAAAATCATTGAAGAAAAACCTAAAAA
>JASDQU010374407.1:227671-241014 GCA_032191745.1 Picea mariana | reverse complement strand
TATTACAAAGTCGTGGATAACGCACCTATGATTCTACTATTATATGTTGATGATCTATTCATAACAGGTGAAGAATCTCTAATTATCCAGTGCAAGAAGGAATTAGCCTCTGAATTTGATATGAAAGATCTAGGTCTCATGCATTATTACTTGGGACTAGAAGTATGGCAGAAGCGTGGTGAAGTAGTCCTTGGACAAGGAAAGTACGCAATAAAGATCCTTTAGAAGTTTGGAATGATGGACTATAAGTCCATGGACACTCCTATGAATGCGGATATAAGAAAAGTAAAAGTCTCAGATTCCGATCTAGTAGATCCATCTCTATATCGACAGCTAATTGGATCATTGATGTATTTGGTAAATACTCGACCAGATATTTGCTTTGTTGTAAATACATGAAGTCAGTTCCAGGTGGAACCTAGATAAGGGCATTGGATAGCTGCAAAGCATGTCCTAAGATATATTTGTGGGACAATAAACTATGGCTTGAGATATACCGCATCCAGTGATATCCAACTTCATGGATTCACAGACTCTGATTGGGTAAGAAGTGCAGAAGATAGAAAGAGTACTTCAGGTATGTGTTTCGGCTTGGGCTCCACTATGATATCTTGGGGCAGCAGGAAACAGAAGTCTGTCACACTCAGTACAGCAGAAGCAGAGTATATGGCAACTTGTGAAGCATGCACAAAAGCAGTATGGATAAGGAAGTTAATCTCTGAATAATTTGATTAGACTCCAAAATCGACCATAATATATTGTGATAATCAGAGTTGTATAAGATTATCAGAACATCTAGTGTTTCATGAAAGGTCGAAGCACATTGAGATCAAATACTACTTTATTCGAGATAAAGTCCAGGAAGGAGAGGTAAAGCTCGAGTATATCTCCACTGATGAGCAGACAGCAGACATCCTGACAAAACCTCTATCCAGAATCAAGTTTGCATATTTCCGAGAGAAGATGGGGATCGTGGAAATAACTCCCTAGGTTGAAAGGGAATATTCTCCAAGCTAGGAGAAGGTACGGAAAAATATTCTTGAAAAACATTTATTTTTTGTGATTTAAATAACTCTCCAGTTAGGAGAGAGCACTGAAAATATTATTTATCTTTATAATTGAAAAATAGTCCAGATTGGATAGATTCTTTCCTGTTCGAAAAGTGGATTGAGATTTCTGACGGACAGTGACTTCCCATTGTGGTTAACATGGGAGGTAGTCTGATTGTTGATGTATCATAGACAGCGACTTCCCATTGTGGTTAACATGGGGAGTGGTCTAGGGCAGTCTCTCTTCTTGAGGGTTACTCAAGAAGACTGGCCCACCTTGCCGAACAACGATTTCTCATTGTGGTTAACATGAGAAATGGTTAGTTTTGGAGGTTGATGCAGGATAGTCTTTTCCTCTTGTGGTTAACAGAGGAAATGGTCTGGACATTCATTCCTTAGGGTTATAAATTCTCTCCGGGGTGCACTTTGATTAGTGTAGGAGGAATGGTCCAGGCTCAGCAATCAGGGACAGACATTCTTTAGGGTTGTACATTCTCTCCAGGGCACACTTTAATTAGTGTAGGAGGAATGGCCTAGGGTGGGGAATGGTCAAGTCAGTGATTCCTTAGGGTTTATACATTCTCTCCAGGGTGCACTTTGATTAGTGTAGGAGGAATGGCCCAAGGTGGGGAATGGTCCAAACATTCCTTAGGGTTTATACATTCTGTCCAGAGTGCACTTTGACTACTGTAGGAAGAATGGCCTAGGGTGAGAAATGGTCCAGGCTCAGAAATCAGAAATAATCCTTCTTCCTTGTTTGAGAAGAATGGGGCAGATAGCCCATTGTTGATGTTCTATATTGAGGGCAGATATTCTTTCATATCTCACAAATGTGAATGAAAGATTGGCCCAAATGATTCAGTTTTTATCATAACATTGTTTCTATGCAGGTTTCTATCAGATGTTTGTTATGAAGAATATATGACAGTAGATGTAAACTACTGTGGTGGATATGTTCCACTATTCGTGAGGCAGGTATTCTTTTAGAATTCACAGATGTGAGTGAAAGATTGGCCCGGAGACTGCTTGTCTCCAGACAGTAGAGATATACTACTGTGGTGGATTTGTTCCATTGTTTGTGACTATGTGTCACGGTTTGAGTAGTTGCATACTACCTGAATAGACACAGGTGTGTTCTATCAATTGATATTGTACTAGTTGTCATAGGAGATTATCCAGTTGGATAATAATGACGGTGCTCGTGTTGCTACCAGTTGAATGGTCTGTTGTGCTCAAGACCATACCTCCCTAGCTAGGAGGGAGTGTTAATATTATGGTAGCTTCGGGAGGTATGAACCTCTATTGTGACCTATGACGAGATTAGAATACTCCGGAAGGAAGAAAAGAAATGAAAAAAACCCTAGACAGGTCATTGGCTGCAGAAATATATTTAATATGAATTTATTAATACCCAGAAGGAGAAGTCGACCCCAGTTAAAATGCCCAGACTACTATAAATACAGGGCGCCAGTTCTCATTATTCTCATCTCAGTAGTTGCAGAGTGAACTAGATCTGTGCAGGTGCAGTTGCAGCTTGTGCACAAGTTTCTGGGAAGGTGTGCGCTAGCCTCTGGGTGGGATTATCTGATCATCTTGGGTTCTATTATTGCTTGGTGCATTAGCCTATCTTGGCTATTGGATTGCTACCAAGATTCTCTTCTCTGTCAAGGTCAAGGTGCTCGGAGGGTGGCTTCGGCCTGTGGTTCGGTGACGAGGGTATAGTCAATGGTAAAACAAGCACAATCTTCTATATTCTAACATCTCCTTCATTGTAATATCTCATCGAAAGGTGCAGTTTGCACATGTTGACCCCAATAATCTATCAAAAATAAGGAAACAAATTTCCTAAAAAATTGTTAAAATTTCAGACCCCAACCCAGTTTCAGTCGCGTTGATTTTTCAGCCAATGTTTAATGCCCAAACCCAGTTTTATATCAGCAATTAAATACACAGCAGAAAATTCACTTCAGAACTGAAACATGAGGATTTTGAACATCATTTTAAGTGCAGAAATAAAATACCAGCAGTATGCAAAACTCAGAAAAATATAGACACATGAATTTTCGGTCTAACTCTGAGCCTGGAAAAACCCACAAGGGGAAAACCAGTGAGAGAGGGAGATTTTTATTATTTAGGAGCTTCAGAGAATTCTGTTACATCATATTTATCTTCAGAAATTTAAATGACAAACTTATCTCGACAACCATGCCAATTCTTCACACAGGAAAATGAGCCAACTCCTCAAAATTCTTCCTAGAATTTTCTGCAATAAATTATAGGTCTTCTCCTCGATTTATGTGCCTCCAAACTGTTGTATGGACACTTTGAAATTCGTGCCAACTACCTCAACCCAAAAACAGAGCAATAAATGTTATACAACCACCTTGGGAAATGTGCCAAAACTCCCAGAAAACAACACAAATCTTTCTACTCGAAATCTGTGAAAAAAGGACAGTCGTACTGACTGTACGGAATCCATACAGTACGGACTATACTTTCTATCTTGAAATTCGTGCCCTTTTTCATGCTGTACGAAATTCGAAATCCATACAGTATGACCTTTTCTGTTGGACTGTACTTTGCCTCGATTTTTGTGCCTGCTCCTCTTGCTATAGGACCTGCTCAATCCGTACAGTATGGCCTGCCTTCAATGATGTCTTTGCTGCCTCGATTTTTGTGCTAGTTTTTTGCCTTGGGATGCATGCCCTAGCTCTCATAAATAGATGCTCTCTTGCTGCTCGAAAACGCTCTCTATTTCTCTCTCAAAAAATGATCCAACTACTCAAGAATGGGTGCGCCCCCTTGCCTTAATCGACCTTATAAGGGAAGGTGAGGGGTTTTCTAATATAACGGTTGAGATTAGATTAGATGAGTGGTTGAGATTTGGTGTCTCTTCACTCACCCTCACTTTAGTCATAAAGTTATCTTTTAATTTGCATCTCACAAATTAAGTTGACTAGGACCCACATTAGGCACTTTCTCCCCCTTAGGCACCTAGAGAAGAGAAACACTTGCCTTGGTACTTTATTTAATTAAAAATTTAACACTCCTTCATACCGAGGAAAGTGTTACTCACCACTCCAAGTTTGTCCCTGAAAAATACAAACTTGCCCCTGTTCAATGCCTTGATGAGTATGTTTGCAACCTTCTCCTCTGTAGATATGTACTATAGCTCCACAGCTCCTCTCTGAACATAATAACGGATGAAGTGATATCGAATCTCGATATGCTTAGACCGATCATTAAAAACTGGATTCTCCGAGAGTTTGATGCAACTTTGATTATCACAGTAAATCACGGTAGGCCTCAACTGCACACCGAACAATCCCACCAGCATCTTGTGAAGCCAAAGGGCCTCACAACTGGCCTGACTAGCTGCCATATACTCATCCTCTGCCAAACTCAAAGCCACTGATTTCTGCTTCTGACTGAACCAAGACACAACTGTTGACCTCAATCCGAAGCAGCACCCTGAAGTGTTTTTCCTGTCACTGACACATCCTGTCCAATCCGAGTCTATATAGCCAATCAGACGAACTCCATCTCCTCTATGATAGTCCAAATTGTTATCACTCCAAGAAACCCTTTGTGGTTGTAGACCAAAGGTGCTTGGTAACTTCAAGTAAAAATGTTTTTTGTATTTGTGTAGATGGATCAGTAAGATAACTCAATTCAAACATGGTATTCAGACAGTCAAGATGGTAAGCAAATGAACCAGTGCTCTCTAAGATTGATAATCAGCAAATAACTTTAAGGTGGATGAAGAACAGATTGTTAATAAACCAATACAAAGTAGGGTCTAATAAACAATGAAGAAAATAATTATCAAGTTATGAGACAAATAATAAGATGACAGCTATAAAAGGCTTGACAACACAGATAATAGTATAGAAAGAATATGGAAAACTGGCATGAAAATAGAAAGGAACCTGTGATTTAGTATTAGCATCAAAAACCTGTGTACAATAGAGAATTTCTGTATCCAAAATTGAACCCTCTCATTCATCTTCATTATGTAGCTTTATAGCTTAACAATTCAGTTATTAGATCCTAAAACTATGGATCTGAATTTCCAGAAATAGTAAACAAAAAATAGGAATAGATCCTCAAATAAAGTAAATCTTTATCTGTTGGCCCTCAAAATATGGTTGAAATCTCATGATGTGTAGCTCAGCCTCTCAAGGCTCTCTGAAATTCGAATTATGTGAGGTGGCTTCCAAAACCCTGAAATTCTGCCTCTTTTAAAGATGGTAAATGACATTTGTACACCTTTTCTTCTCTTCATTTTCCAAAAGTGGTTGATTAAATAGACTTGATAATTCATTAAATAAGCCTTAGAATAGGTTTCAATTCATTCTCATGCAAAAAATTACGATCTGGGTGAAAAGCGTAGCATTATGGCTGTGACAGGCTTTCACCAGCGCATAGCCCGTGAAAAACGCTCCTTCTGCGGAAAGTCGCCACTTTCCACAGCTAACTAGCAAAATTTTTGGCGAATTAGTTGTTGAAAGCGGATAGATTTTCAAATCAAATTTCTTGGTCATAGAAAATCCGTTTTTCATGTATGAATAGTCGATTGACATCTAGAGAATCTAAGCTTTCCAATGGTGTTTTTGGATCTTCATTTGGAGCTCAGGAAGGGATTGAAAAGTGCCCTGCAAGTTTAAGCATCATTCTTTCCATTTGCAATTCAAAACCGTAAACGATCCTTTGTGAACAATGTATGATATGGAACCAAAGATTTGATTTTATGTTGTCAGCCCGGAAGTACAGCCTCTGTACCTGAGCCACTAAATTCGAACTTACCATCCCTGATGCTATGATTTTAGAGCGTGAATTTCTGAGCCGGATCCGAGATGTAATCCGACTGGGACGTGAAACTCGAGTTGAAATGATTACCCACTTCCACCAGTGCGTCTTTCTGATCGCATGTTGATTTGATTTTGAAACGTGGATAAGCGCACGTGATTCCCGCTTTCTCCAACCAACGTCCCGTGGAAAACGCCCCTTAGCTGTAGAAACTTACCACTTTCACCAGCGCATGATCCCGCACACACTGCTCCTTAGCTGTTGAAAGCTTTCACTTTCCTCAGTGCGCCACCATGTGAGAACTTATCCTTAGCTGTTGGAAGTCTTCGCTTTCACCAGCGCATGACCCTGTGGAAAATCCCCGTTAGCTGCGAAAAGTCTTCACTTTCCTCAGCGCGTGACCTTTTAAGAACTGCTCCTTAGCTGCGGAAAGTTTTCACTTTCACCGGCGCACGACCTTGTAAAGACCACTCCATAGTTGCGGAAAGCATGCACTTTCAACAGCGCACGACCTTGTAAAGACCGCTCCATAGCTGTGGAAAGCATGCACTTTCAACAGCGCACGACCCGCGAAACTGATTGTTGGACATTTTGAAATTCACCACTTTCAACAGCGCACAAACTTATGAGAAGTGCTCCTTAGCTGCTGAAAGTCGCCACTTTCCACAGCTAACACTCAACTTTTGGACACACGTTAGCTCTTGAAAGTGAATTATGCAAATTTTGAAAATAAGACTTTATGGATCATATTATTTTCTAAGACAAAAAACCAAAACCTAAGTTTTGCAGCTAAAAAGACTCAAAAATGAATTGAAGCAACTACCGATAGCCATGCTATCCACCACAAAACTCGACTAAAAGGACGGTTTTATTTTGGGAGATAACATCTGGCTCCAACTGGGATGGAGACCTCCCTGCGAGGTTTCCAAGAACCTAGTAGTTCCAGTAGCCTTTAGCATTGGGCATGGAGTCATCAAGCCTTTAGCACTGATCCCTCTACAAACCTGTAGTAGCATTGGGCATGGAGTCATCAAGCCTATGCAATTGTTCCCCTGTAACTTGCATGCAGCCCAAGCTTATTCATGAAATCAACAACTGAAAAAGATCAAACTGCTCGCATGGCGAACTTATTCTTCTACCTACCCCTACACTAGCCATCTCTGTCATTTGTTAAATGAATGTTGATTTCCATAGTAGCCATCCAAGCAATTTGAACACTGAGGAAATCTTGTCTTTATTACTGATCAGCAAATGATGTTGAATATGCAACCACAGTGACAAGGAGCTTTTCATAAAACCATATTTACCTGAAAACATGGGAGAGTTGGAGAAATCTGAAACTTTCAAGCCCTCTGAAAAGTGTAACTCCATGAAGACTGCCACTGGAACCTTGTAAAGAAGATAAGAAACATGTTGCTCTTCAGGAAACAACTGCACATCTATGACAGCGTCTTGTTCAGCCATGACTGTTCTTCTGCAAGAAGACTGATCATCTTCTTGTCCTCTTGAGATTAATTCGTGATTATTAAAAACTATAATTTCCTTATCTGAATAATGCTCACAAGAGGATAACAAAATAGGATTTCCATCACATGAATAAGAAACAGCTGAGAACATATAGTTTATTACGAAATCATCAGTCATCTTAGGCTCTTCTTGATTTACAAACTGATCATAAGCTTCACATGCATACCTGTCTCTGGAACACTCAGCGAACACTGAAAAGTCTGACCCTGAAACTGAATTGAACTTACATGTTGGCTGCTGTCCCAAATCTACTCCAACTTCATTTCTCTCCTGCTCAACCATGGCTGTTCCTTTTGTTGGAAAACTGATCACCTTCTTGTTCCCTGTCTCTAGAACATTCTGCCAATGTTGACGAATCTAATTCTAAATCTGAAATGTACTCACCCTCGGGCTGCTGGTCCAAATCTGCTTCATACTCATTGCTTTCTTGCTCGGAATCTGAAATATACTCACAGTCTTCTTGCTCATATGTTTGCAGATTTTCATAATCAGCTTGCATTCTGATCCACCTAGATGCACGGATGTTCTCCTCTACCTCTTGCGCATCTCCAAACAATTGAGTTAAGGATGAAGACTCCCTTTCTAGCAGAAGAATGGCAAGTTTTGAGTGAAGACACATAACATAATGTATCATGGCAGCTTTTTCTGAAGGTCGGATCTCCAAAGGCATGTCATGATACATGCAGTTAAACTTTCGATTGAAAATATGCAAAGTTTGACTCTGCTCTCTCTTCAAAGCATAAAAGTGAGCAAGGTAAGAATCTAGAGATTTGTACTTGCCCCAATACTTCAAGAAAGCATTAGAGAACTCGGTCCAAGAACCAATTGAATCATCTCTCAGACTTTTAAACCATGCAGCAGCATCTTTGATCAAAGATTTCGAAAACATTCTCATGATCACATCTTCGTGCACAATTGAAAAACGATCAACAAAATCCAAAAAGGATTCTGCGTGCCCCTCGGCTGAAGTTTGATTCTCTCCGGAAAACAAAGGGAGATATTCATAACAGTCATCAAGATAAGGATGAAGAAGATGGGGTAGCTGTAAAGGTTTGAACATCTTCATCCGGATCTTAACTTGAAAAGTTGTGGGTTGATCATGAGAGATGGTAAGTTGTTGATCAGGTTCAGAAATTATGGCCAGAGGGACTGAGATCTGGGCAGGTTTTGAAACAAGTTCAACCTCCTCAAGGTTGTATGAATGCTCAGATTTAGAGGGAATCTGAATGCAAATCTCGCCTTTAGGAATAGGCTGAGGTAAAGCTATAGGATCGACATCAACAACATAAGGAGGCTGCAAGCTTTCCTCTTCTAAATATGGACTTATAAAAGATGGTTGATAATCTTCAGAGTATACGAAACAAAGGATAATTCTTTTAACATGTGAAGGAAAAAGTATGAAGGAGCTGATAAAGAAATACAACAGTTCACGAAGCAGACTAATGAACTGGTACCTGGATTTGAAATTTAACTCCTTCATCTTTGTCAATCGGATCCTCCCCAGTGGAGTCTTTAATCATGGAGTCGCCAGATAGAAAATTACAACCAAGTAGTGTCTAACCTTTGTCTATCATCAAAGATCAGATCTATGTCGTCTCCTAGGGAAGCTGAGCTTCAATCTCCTCTCCTCGGCAACGGCGCCAATTTGTTATCACTCCAAGAAACATTTTGTGGTTGTAGACCAAAGGTGCTTGGTAACTTCAAGTAAAAATGTTTTTTGTATTTTGTGTAGATGGATCAGTAAGATAACTCAATTCAAACATGGTATTCAGACAGTCAAGATGGTAAGCAAATGAACCAGTGCTCTCTAAGATTGATAATCAACAAATAACTTTAAGGTGGATGAAGAACAGATTGTTAATAAACCAGTACAAAGTAGGGTCTAATAAACAATGAAGAAAATAATTATCAGGTTATGAGCCAAATAATAAGATGACAGCCATTAAAGGCTTGACAACACAGATAACAGTATAGAAGGAATATGGAAAACTGACATCAAAATAGAAAGGAACATGTGATTTAGTATTAGCATCAAAAGCCTGTGTACAATAGAGAATTTTTGTATCCAAAACTGAACCCTCTCATTCATCTTCATTATGTAGTTTTATAACTTAACAATTCAGTTATTAGATCCTAAAACTATGGATCTGAATTTCCAGAAATAGTAAACAAAAAATAGGAATAGATCCTCAAATAAAGTAAATCTTTATCTGCTGGCCCTCAAAATATGGTTGAAATCTGATGATGTGTAGCTCAGCCTCCCAAGGCTCTCTGAAATTCGAATTATGTGAGGTGGCTCCCAAAACCCTGAAATTCTGCCTCTTTTAAAGATGGTAAATGACATTTGTACACCTTTTCTTCTCTTCATTTTCCAAAAGTGGTTTGATTAAATAGACTTGATAATTCATTAAATAAGCCTTAGAAGAGGTTTCAATTCATTCTCATGCAAAAAATTACGATCTGGGTGAAAAACGTAACATTCTGGCTGTGACAGGCTTTCACCAGCACATAGCCCGTGAAAAACGCTCCTTAGCTGCGGAAAGTCGCCACTTTCCACAGCTAACTAGCAAAGTTTTCGGCGAATTAGCTGTTGAAAGCAGATAGATTTTCAAAATCAAATTTCTCGGTCATAGAAAATCTGTTTTTCATGTATGAATACTCGATTGACATCTAGAGAATCTAAGATTTCCAATGGTGTTTTCGGATCTTCATTTAGAGCTCGGGAAGGGATTGAAAAGTGCCCTGGAAGTTTAAGCATCATTCTTTCCATTTGCAATTCAAAACCGTAAACGGTCCTTTGTGAACAATGTCTAATATGGAACCAAAGATTTGATTTGATGTTGCCAGCCCGAGAGTACAGCCTCTGTACCTGAGCCACTAAATTCGAACTTGCCATCCCTGATGCTATGATTTTAGAGCGTGAGTTTCTGAGCCGGATCCGAGATGTAATCCGACTAGGACGTGAAACTCGAGTTGAAATGATTACCCACTTCCACCAACGCGTCTTTCTGATCGCATGTTGATTTGATTTTGAAACGTGGATAAGCGCACGTGATTCCTGCTTTCTCCAACCAACGGCCCGTGGAAAACGCCCCTCAGCTGTAGAAACTTACCACTTTCACCAGCGCATGATCCCGCACGAACTGCTCCTTAGCTGTTGAAAGCTTTCACTTTCCTCAACGGGCCACCATGTGAGAACTTATCCTTAGCTGTTGGAAGTCTTCGCTTTCACCAGCGCATGACCCTGTGGAAAACCCCCGTTAGTTGTGGAAAGTCTTCACTTTCCTCAGCACGTGACCTTTTAAGAATTGCTCCTTAGCTGCGGAAAGTTTTCACTTTCACCGGCGCACGACCTTGTAAAGACCGCTCCATAGCTGCGGAAAGCATGCACTTTCAATAGCGCACGACCTTGTAAAGACAGCTCCATAGCTGCGAAAAGCATGCACTTTCAACAGCGCACGACCCGCGAAACTGATTGTTGGACATTTTGAAATTCACCACTTTCAACAGCGCACAAACTTATGAGAAGGGCTCCTTAGCTGCTGAAAGTCGCCACTTTCCACAGCTAACACTCAACTTTTGGACACACGTTAGCTGTTGAAAGTGAATTATGCAAATTTTGAAAAGAAGACTTTATGGATCATATTATTTTCTAAGACAAAAAACCAAAACCTAAGTTTTGCAGCTAAAAAGACTCAAAAATGAATTGAGGCAACTACCGATAGCCATGCTATCCACCACAAAACTCGACTAAAAGGACGGTTTTATTTTGGGAGATAACACAAACCATAATCTAACATACCACAATGATACCGGAGCACATGTTTTGTTGCCACCCAGTGCACTCTCCTAGGCTCCACCATGAACTGACTTAGTGTTGAGAGCATAATAAATATCTAGCCTGGTATTGACCAAATACATCAATGACCTGATCAATTGACGATACAAGGTGGGATCCACCAACTGTGACTCAGAAGCATGAAGCTTCTTCCAGTTGGTAATCATGGGAGTGGTCATGGGCCTCCTATCTCCCATCTGAAATCTACTCAGAATGTCACATACATACTTGTTTCAGGATCAGGGAAGATGTGTCCAGGCTCCTGCCAAACCTCCAATCCCAAAAAGTAATGCATCAGTCCAATGTCTGTCATCTCGAACTCTGAAGCAAGGCTCTCCTTGCAGCTGTTGATGAGTTTCTCTGCCCCTGTAATGAAAAGATCATCCACATATAGCAGAAGAATGAGAGGATCCTCTCCAACCACAATGAAGTATAGGTTGGGATCTGCCTCACTCTTCTCAAAACCCAACTGTTGCAGATAGGCATCTATCCTCGAATACCAAGCTCGGGGAGTTTGTTTCAGCCCATACAATGCCTTCTTCAGTCTACACACATGAGACTCTCTCCCATGCACCTCAAAACCCAATGGCTGCTCAATATACACCTCCTCCTCAATAAGACCATTCAGAAATGCGGTCTTCACATCCATCTGGTGGATCTTCCAACCCATCTCTGTTGCAATGGAAATCACTGCCCTGATCGAAGTGTATCTAGCAACCGACGCAAAGGTCTCATCATAGTCAACTCCCTCAACCTGTGAAAAACCCCGAGCCACAAAACGAGCTTTGTACTTCTCAATGTTGCCATCTGTAGCATGCTTTAGCTTGTAGAGCCACCTGGAAGTCACCACTGACTTCCCCTCAGGTCTAGGAACAACTTCCCAGACATCGTTCTTCATGATGGAATTGTACTCTTCTATCATGGCATCTCTCCATACCTGTCTACTAGTGGTCTCCTCAAAAGTGGAAGGCTCGAACTCCTGAATATTGTTCACCATCGCGATGTAGCTGCAAAACCTCTTGGGAGGTTTACTCTCCCTCACTGCCTGCCTAGGATTCCCCACTAAACCCTGTGCCTCCCTCAAAGTGTCCTGAAGCCACTTGGGCTTCCTCCTCTCTGAAGTAGTGTCCTGTGGAGGGGACTCTCCCTGCTCAACCCCATCTCTTGAAGACAATGATCCTGTAGTAGACTCTGAAGTACCTGATCCTGAAACTTGTGGACCAGTAGCCTGTGAACCTGAACTCTGTGGCCCTGTCACCTGTGAACCTGTCGTCACCGAAGCTAGTGGCCCCGAACTCTGTCACTGTAGTCTGTTGCGGGCTCACCTGAATCTGAGATGAAGACTGCTCACCTCTCTGTCCCTCTAGACTTCCTAAAGGCTTTGTCCTCCTCAAATCTGACATCCCTCCTCAAGACAGTCTTCCTTAAGGAAGGAAGGTATATATGGAAAGCCTTTGAAGTCTCATTGTACCCAACAAAGATCCCTCTCTCTGCCATGGGATCCAACTTTGTCCTCTTCTCAGAAGGGACATATGAATAAGTGATGCACCCAAAAATCCGAAAGTGCCCCACCTCAGGCTTCTTCCTAGAGAAAGCCTCCTCAAGAGTCATGCTCCCCACAGCCCTGTGAGGACTCTTGTTCTGCAGATAAAATGCAGTGTAGCATGCCTCAGCCCATAGAAATAGTGGCAACCCCTGATCATGTAGCATGGCTCTCGTAGCCCCAACAATAGCCATGTTCTTCCTCTCTGCAACCCCATTCTATTGCGGGTTGTGAGGAACAATCAACTCCCTTCCAATGCCCTCTCCTGCACAAAAGTCCATGAACTCCTTGGAGGTATACTCACCCCCATTGTCCGATCTCAGGACTCTGATTTTCTTCCCTGTCTGGTTCTCCACAAGAGCTTTGAACTCTTGGAGCTGATTGAAGACCTGTCATTTGGTCTTCATGAAGAAAATCCAGGACTTCCGAGAGAAGTCATCAATGAATACAACATAGTATAGGGAACCAGTCAACGATGTTGAAGACATCAGGCCACATACACATGAATGTATAAGATCAAGTATCCCTGCTACTCTACTATCACTGCTCGAAAAAGCAGTCTTGGTGTACTTTCCCA
>JASDQU010374407.1:147001-160425 GCA_032191745.1 Picea mariana | reverse complement strand
ACTCTATGTGTTACTAAGACATATCTCGAAATAAAAGAAACAAGAGTTGATGTTGAAGCTGCTAATCTTGTCCTTAAGTCTGTAAAAATAAAAAGGGTACCATGTGATACTAGGAAATCTAACCTATCACAAAGAAAAAAATAGATCATGAAGATGTTTTGGCAGCCAACAAAGTTGAAGAAGAGTTGTTGAAACACACCCAACGTTTCCTTCCTCAAGTCCACCAACTGGAGGAGGTGATTTCCATCAATTTCAGTCAAGAAAACAATACTAGAGAAAAGGAATATCTCCCCATAATCATCCATGGTGGTCGAATCCGAAGTTACCCACCTTTTCTCATTACCTTAAACATAAATCATCTATCTTTCCACAACTGCACTTTGAATTTGGAGGCTTCCACAAATGTCATGACAATGAATTTTGTCAAAAAACTTGAATTAAAGATTACTCAGCCTTACACGAACATATTTCATATTGATTCAAGGAAAATTCCATTATGTGATATTATTGAGGACCTAGAATCAATCCTTGAACAATCCTCGGATGTGTCCTTCCCGATAGATTGCATAGACATCGATGTGCTAGAGGAGTGGGGCCTCCTACTTTCAAGGGATTGGATAAGTGAAATGAGAGGGAGTGCTCACCATAAATTTTCTCATATCATCTTCCCAAATACCGATGGGGATCATGTCATCTTGTACCCTGAGGCCCTCGTCACAGAACAAAATGAGAACTATGATAAATTGTCACATCAAATCCACATTGTTATAGAAGAAATTGACTGCACGTGCATCTTATCGAACTCTCTTTTTGAGACGAAGAAAAAAGATCTGGTGTTGGGCCTTAGAGTTTGATGGGGCACATTCAAGTGCAAGTTCATGGGTTGGAATAGTATTAATATCATCAAACAAGGGAATTACCTATTTCTCATATATGCTTGAGTTTGATTGCACTAATAATATTTCCAAATATGAAGCTCTTATCCTAGGTTTGAATCTCTCCATCGACATGAATATCAGGTCCTTACATGTAAGAGGAGATTTAGACTTCATCATTTACCAAGTCATGAGAGATTTTTCCACCAAAAAACCAAGGCTAAAGCAATATAGGGATGTTGTTTGGGATGCTATGAAACATTTCAACGGATTTTCAATCGAATCCATTCCTAGAGAGGAAAATTCCATGGCAGATGCTTTGGTTGTTTCTGCTTCCACCCTACAACCCTGTGAAGAAATTCTCCCTTACAAGGTGGAGGTAAACTGTAGGCCCTTAATCTCAGACAACCTAGAACATTGGTAATTTTTTTATGACGAAAAGAAGATAAAGTGTTTCCTCCAAAACGAAAGTGAGTTTTCGGAGACTCAGATAAACTTATTGAATGAAGAGGGGGACATCAAGGTCATAGACTTACCCCATGATTATTTTTTAAGAGGTTTATCTCCCCTAGAAAGGATGTTTGATTGGAATGACATGTAAAAAGGAAAACCAATAGATGGGTGAGAAGATGAAATTGTAGAGTTTAATATTGGTACGGGTGCATCTCCCAAAATAGTGAATCCGGGAAAAGGAACAACCCCTACTGAAAGGAAAGAGTTTGTAACCCTCATTAGAGAATTTGAGGATGTCTTTGCATGGTCATACAGGGATTTGAAATCCTACTACGGAGATGCCATACAACATGCCATCCCTATTAAGGAGGATGTAAAACCTTTCAGACAGAAACTGAGGCAAATCTACCCAAATATTGCACCCCAAGCTCAAAAGGAATTGAAAAATATGGTGGAAGCAAGGATAATAGAACCCATTATATAATCCTCTTGGGTATCCAACCCTATGGTTATCCGAAATAAGACCGGTGACATCAGGTTATGTGTTGATTTTAGGAACTTGAACCAAGCATCGCTCAAAGATAATCATCCTTTGCCAAACATGGAGCATCTCCTACAAAGGGTTACGGGAGTAGAGTTGATGTCTATGCTTGATGGTTTCTCAGGGTATAACCAAGTACTGGTAAAAAATTAGCATCGAATCAAGACTGCTTTCCCTACCCCATGGGGAACCTATAAGTATTTACGAATTCCTTTTGGACTAACTAATGTTGGGTCTAATTTTCAAGGCGCCATGGACTATGCTTTCAGGGATCTAGTAGGAAAAATTATAGATATTTACCAAGACGATTCGACTACCATTTCTAAGAAGAGAACTCAAAACATTCACCATCTGCAAGCAATCTTTGAGAGATGTAGAGAGTATGGTGTCTCCCTCAACCCCAAGAAATCAATTTTTGGGGTAGACAAGGGAAAGTTATTGGGACATATCATCTCCAAGGATGGAATTTCGATGGATCCTTCCAGAATTGAAGCTATTGAAAATATTCCTTTCCCTAAGGAAAATAAATCTTCACAATCCTTTTTTGGTAAAATTAATTTCATAAGAAGATTCATACCAAACTTCACTGAGATTGTCAAACCATTGAATCATTTATTAAAGGGTGATGTCTGTTTCGAATGGAATGACATCAAAAAGAGGGCCTTTCAACATATTAAAGAGGAATTTCAACATATTAAATAGGTTATAATTGTTGCACCTGTTTTGGTGAGCCCGTATTTTACTAAATACTTCATCATCTTCTCGTTTTCCTTGAACGACACCATCGCAGGGGTTATTTTACAAAAAAATGATGAAGGAGATGAGAAGTTGATTGTCTTCATGAGAAAAGTACTCAGGGACTCATAACTGAACTATACAATTACTAAGAAACAAGATTATGCCCTTGTCACATCTCTCAATCATTTTAGAACATATGTGGGGTATAACAAGATCAAATATCGTGTCCCTTATCTAGCAGTGAAGGATATTTTATCTCAACATGATTTCCTTGGTTCGAGGGGGGAAGTGGATGTCAAAAATCCAAGAGTATGACCTGGAAACAAAACCTTCTAAAATAATAAAGGGACAAGGATTTAACCAAAATGCTCATTGAAGGAAATCAAGAAGTTATTGAAGTAGAATAAAAGGAACATGTGAACGTTGTTGTGGGGGAAATCGAGAACGATGAATGGTACTCCAATATCATATATTATTTGAACAAGCTTATATGTCCTAAACACCTAGTGGATCACAAAAGAAGGGCTTTAAGACTCAAAGTCATAAAGTATTGCTTCACACAGAAAGGTCTTGTATGGAGAAATCTTGATGGAGCGATTCTCATATCTATAAAAAAAGAGGAAGTGAATAGGTTTATTTGTGATCTCCATTCAAGATATTGTGTAGGTCATTTTTCCACTCGCACCATTGCTCATAAAATCTTGAGGGAAGGATATTATTGGCCTACTATCTTCTTCGATACACATCAATATGTTAGATCATGCCAACCTTGTCTGTACTTTTAGAGAAAAAAATGATTCCATGCCCTTCCTTTAAATCCAGTAGTGGTTGAAGCACCTTTCCAACAGTGGGGATTGGACTTCATCGGAGAATTTAAGGACAACTCTATTAATGGTTACCGATGGGTCCTAACGGCTACATATTAATTCACTTGATGGGTAGAGGTCATCCCAATGAAGAAAGAAATAGAGGAAGTGGTGATGAATTTCCTTGAAGAGAGGATAATAACTAGGTTTGGTGTTCCTGCTAAGATTACCGTTGAGAATGCCAATTATTTCAACTCAGTAGATTTGAATGAATTTTGTTTCAAGTATGGGATTGTTCTATCACACTCGACCAACTACTACCCTCGGGAAAATAGTTTGTCTAAGTCCAACAATAAAAACATCATGAATATCATGAAGAAAATTGTTGGAGAAAATAAGAAGAGTTGGGATGGGAAAATCAAGTATGCCCTTTGGGCAGAACGCACAACAATTAAAACTTCCACTCGGAAAACCCCCTTTGAGTTAGTTTATAGGATGGAAGCATGATTACCTATAAATAATCAAATTTTATCCTTGCAATTAGCCCAGCATTTCACCACTAACAAAGAAGCATTGCAAGGAAGAATCAATCAACTTATAGAACTAGACAAGACCAGAAGAATAGATTTCGATCAAATGGAAAAGAACCAGAGAAAAATAAAAGGAAATTTTGACTGCAAAGAAAGAAAAAGGGACTTCAAGGAAGGATATCTAGTCTTGATGTGGGACAAGAGAAGGGAGAAACCTAGGATGCATCATAAATTCGACAATATATGGGTGGGGCCATATAATATTTAAGAAAAATATAGGTCTGATTCTTTCTACTTGTCTACCTGGGAAGAGAGGAAGATGTCATTATTAGTAAATGGATCTCTCCTCAAACATTATTTTCCAGAAGGGACCTGACCTCTTCAGGGCCCAGGACCCAAGGTAAGTAGGTAGGTCATTTTCTTTCCCTCACACTTACATTTTCTTGTTCATAATAGTTTAGTTGCATTTTCTTATAGTTACATATCATATCTCACTTTTTCATTTTTCTCTACTTGAATTATTTCATAGTTTCTTTACATCATCTTCTTTCATCATATTACATGTTAGTTTAGAATTTTTGGAAAAATGCAAAATTTTCTTTTAGCGATTAGTTGAAATTTTGAATTTTTTATCATATGAACAAAGGCTAAGTGAGCCACCCTCGATTGCCCATAGTTTGTTGTTTCAGCATGTGTAGGAACATGTCTTACTAGGATATGTTTGGGTTCTCATGCACTCTACGATGAGTGCATGTCCTCGAGTAGGAGCCAGATGTTATCCCCCATTTCTAGGGATAACTAAGGAGATGATGTCTCTAGGCCCTTAGGTTGCATACATGGAGTATCGAGAGGCAACCCAACACACAAATACCTTCATTCACCACACATCATTGTCTGATTGATGGTATAAATGTCCACCACACCTAACCTAGATCACAGATGACAATGGGTATTTATCCATGAGGTAACAAGTCTGGTATTGTGGTAAGTTTCATTCTAATAAATCAAGCATTTGAATATGTTGCAAAGAGTCCTTTCTTGATTTTGAAAACATATGCTTGGAAATTATACTTTTTTCCTTATTTCACTTTGTTGAGTGTAATGGTTTCCTAGTAAGTGGCCATCTGCAAGGAAAGGGTTTCTACCTTGGGGTCTCCTTGAAGGTTCATTGTACCATTCTCGCTCATATTTTCCACCTCCCATCACTTATTTCCCTTCGTTTCCACACCTTTTAGGTTTTTGAGCTTATTGACCCAAGAAGGGCATGTACCTCATTTCATGGGAAGAAGGGGCCACTATGCTTGGAGGTGCTCTAGCAAAAACATCATGCAATAGAATCTCACCCTGGGATCCCAAGAGAAATGAAACGCTTCTCATAAAAGATGAGGTACCCGTAATAATAACTAATTAAACAATGATTACTTTCCAAGGTAGACTGTTTGTGGGATATGCATTTCCTTTTTAGTGCTCCTTATTGTCTTCAACTTGGTGACACGTGCAAAGTAAATGGCTAAATAATAAAGGGCTTGGAAAAAAATATGCTTCAAAAAACAAAGAGAGGAAAACGATGTGGCTAATCCTCAACAAAGACACTCATAGATAGATAATATGATCCCTTGTATGCCATGAAACCCCATACCTAGAATTATAACCCTATCCCCCTCACATTCATTAAATTCCCTAGAGAGGTTTCTCCTTGGAAACATCCCTTACTTGAGGAATTGGTTATGGGGATAACCCATAGTAAGGGTTCTACGTGTTGGGTTATGATTGATAACCAACCCATAGAAATTTTTATTGATTCTCGAGCTAGCCATAGTTACACAAATGATAACATTGTTGAAAGATTTCGCTTGTAAAGAAGTAAGCATAAGAAATCTTGGTTAGTTCAGTTAGCCACGGGGGCTAAGAGGAAAATCAATGAGTTGGTTAAATATTGCATGATAGACATGAATGGACTCAACACAAAGGTAGATGTAAACATCATACCGTTGGGTTCATATGATTGTCTAATTGGCATGGATTGGTTGGAAAAATATCATGTTTTCCTAGATTGTTACAACAAGACAATCACATGTCTTAATGAAGAAGGGCAGCAAGGAAAAATTCAGGGCATTCCAAGAATTGTAGTTGTTAGAGAGATTTCAGCTATGCATCTAAAAAAGAGTTTCAAAAAGGGATGTCAAATTTTTGCAGCCCACATGGAAGAGGTAGCCAAAGATAAGGTAGCAAGCATGTAAGACCATTCAGTCTTGAGCAATTTTGAGGATGTTTTTAGAGAAATTCCAGGATTTCCACCAAAGAGAGACATTGATTTCTATATTGATTTGGTGCCATCAACTGCCCCGGTATCCAAGACACCATACAGAATGGGTACACAAAAATTGAAAGAGTTGTTAAGGAAGGGGTATGTATGCCCAAGTGTGACACCTTGGGGAGCCCTGGTTATTTTTATAAAGAAGAAAGATGGGACCTTAAGGCTATGTATTGATTTCAGACAACTGAATAAGGTCACCATAAAGAATAAATATATTTTCCAAGAATTGATGATTTTTTTGATCAGTTGAAAGGTGCAAGGATATTTTTCAAGATTGACTTGAGATCAGGTTATCATCAAGTAAGGATAAAAGAAGAAGGCATCGGAAATACAACATTCAGAACAAGATATGGGCATTATGAATTCACAGTAGTGCGATTTAGACTATAAAATGCCCCAGCAGTCTTTATGTGTTTGATGAATAGAGTGATCAGGGAGTACCTGGACAAGTTTGTAATTGTGTTCCTAGATGATATAATCATCTACTCTAAGTCAAAAGAGACATAATCAGCATTTAATAATGGTGTTGCAAGTTTTAAGAGAGCATAAATTGTATGTTAAGCTAATAAGTGCATATTTTATCAAAAGAAGATTCACTACTTGGGGCATATAATTTCAGCAGTAAGGATAGAATTTGAATATAGAGGCCATTAGAGGATGGCCAATGCCAAATAATTTTATAGAGTTTATATCATTCATGGGTCTTTCTGATTATCACCGAAGATTCATAAAAGAATTTTCAAAGATTGCAAGTCCAATCACTTCTTTACCAAAGAAGGGAGTGAATTTTGAATGGACACCTAAGTGTGAAGAAAGTTTTTAGTTGTTGAAGGAAATATTGACAAGTGCGCCAATATTGAATATTGCAAATCCAAATGAATACTTTGTTGTGTGCACCGATTCATGCAAGGAAGGGCTTGGTGGAGGCCTCAGTCAAAAGGACCATGTGGTATGCTATGAATCTAGAAAATTAAAGGAGATTGAAAGAAATTATGCCACACAAGATCTAGAGTTAGCAACAATCATACATGCATTAAAAATGTTGAGGTATTACCTTATGGGTAATAAATTCTAGCTAAGGATAGACCATTGTGGTCTGAAACATTTGTTTGGATAGCCAACACTAAATTCTAGGCAAACTAGATGGTTGGAATTTCTAAGTGAATATGACTTCCAAATTAAGCATATAAAGGGAAAGGAAAATCAAGTGGCTAATGCACTTAGCAGGAGAGATCATGAAGTGCATGTTGCAGCCATTAGAATGTATAGAATAGATCTAAAAGATAAAATTGTTGCAGCAGCAAATTCAGATTAAAATTATTTAAAAATAAAAGAGAGATTACAACAAGGTAATTTTCAACAAAAATTTAATTCTTATGAAAGAAGAAGGAATTCTCATGTACAAAGGAAGGGTGTATGTGTTGAATTCCACTGATCTGAAAAATGCAATGCTGAAGGAAATGCATAATGTGCCACATGTTGAGCACCCAGGATATCAAAAGACAATTGCAGTTGCGAGAAGCCAATACTTTTGGCCGAGAATGAAGAAGGAAGTGGCTAATTACATATCCAGGTGTCTAGAATGCCAAAAGGTAAAGACATATCATAGACATACAACATGTTTTTTATATCCATTTCCCATTATGGAATGGAAGTGGGAAGTTGTTAAATTGGATTTTATTACAAAGCTACCCAAAACAGTGAGATAATATGATTCCATCATGGTGGTGGTGGATAAATTGACTAAAGCAGCACATTTTATTACGATGAAGACAACACACAAGGCAACAAATATTGCAAAGATCTACATGAAAGAAGTTTTCAGATTACATGGAGTACCTAAGGAAATAGTTTCAAATAGAGATCTGAAGTTTACCTCCAATTTTTGGAAAGGTTTGTTCAAAGGCTTTGGAACAAATTTAAATCTCAGTACAACGTATCACCCAGAGTCAAATGGGAAAACATAAAGGACTAACAAGATAATTGAGGACATGCTTAGAATGTATGTGATGGATCAACTATCAAAGTGGGAAGATTATATTCATTTAATTGAAT
The DNA here is from genome assembly GCA_032191745.1 of Picea mariana. Lineage (NCBI taxonomy): Eukaryota > Viridiplantae > Streptophyta > Pinopsida > Pinales > Pinaceae > Picea > Picea mariana. Next base: position 152,110 of record JASDQU010374407.1, on the reverse strand, counting down.
TTTTCTACAACGATGGGTATCATACCTCATTGAAAATGAGTCCATTTGAGGCATTGTATGGCAGAAAATGTAACACACCAGTGAGTTGGGATAATCATGTAGACAGAGTAGTTGTTGGACCATATTTATTGAAGGAAATGGAAGAGAAGATGACAAGGATAAAGTAGAATTTAAAGGCTTCCCAGGATAGGCAGAAAATTTGAGACAAGAATAGAGTGTTTAGAGATTTTAAAGTGGGTGAACATGTAAGATTAGGAAGTTGTCCAAAGTTGTAAGCAAGATATTGTGGACCTTTTGAAATATTAGAAAATTTAGGGCCAGTTGCATACATGTTAGCATTGTCTGCATCCATGAGAGTGCATAATGTATTCCATGTGTCATTATTAAAGAAATATGTACATGACCCTGACAAAATAATTGATTGGAATGTGATCCAGGTGGGGCACGAAGGTGATTTCCGGGTGGAACCAGTATGCATCATGGACCAAAAATTCAAGGTGCTCGGGAACAAGGCCATAGGGATGGTAAAGGTTCAATGGACCCACTACAATCCTGAAGATGCTACATGGGAGCATGAAGAAAATATGTGGGCATAGTACCCACAAATTTTTGACAATTTTGAAGAAAATAGAATGCAAGACTTTTTTTTGAGCAGCTAGAGAACCAGAACCACATCTCAGAGTCCTCGCCAATTGAATTGGGGACCTTGATAAACAAATGGCTCATTCCTTGGGTTATCCTTGAAAAATTGATGGTAAATCCCTTGGGTTAACCCTGATAAACGAATGGTGCATTCCTTGGGTTGGCGAATTGAGAGGAACATGATATTTTGGTGGGAATTGTTGCTTGAGTTGTAAATTTGCATAATTTTATTTTCTAAGTATTGTGATGTAAATTTTCATATATGTATATTGATATAGTGTTCACTGAGGACAACGCACAACTATAATCCTCAGTTTAATTATGCTTAATGTAGATATAATGTGTGGCTATAGCCAAAGCGATGTATATGCGAATTGTATTTCTAAATGTTAATAATAAAATGGGATGCCAGCTACTAAGGGGACATGGATAGAGATGGGGGATGAATTAATCCACAAGAGAGGGGAGTGTCAAGGATAATGGGCAAGAGGGGTCCAAGTGGGAAATACCCATGCATATTAATTCAATCCATTTTCCTAAATTTTTTGTTTGTATATGAACCTTCCAATTTTTGATTGAGTGTTTCCAAAGCCAATCAATGAATACATGTAAGAGGGTGGGAATGAGTGGTCACATCCCAAAGTTATTGGGTGATGCAGGAGCATCGTTAGCAAAGCACAAGTAGAGGACAGCTAGGCGCACTAGCGCACATTTTGAAGAAAATTAAATTTTGAAGAGAGTGTATCACGCAAATCTTTTGAAAGGAATTGTAATTAAAGAACGTATTTAATGTTGTAGAGCTAGATAATTTCATGAGGACATCAGAAGATGTATTTTCTTTTAATGAAGCTAAGTGCAGTACAGATTTGATGTGTTCGATCTGATCTATCTGTAACAAATATTTCTTGTAATAAATTCTAAGTAGTTGATAGCTTTTAATTTGATAGGATAGCTTTAGAGTCGTTGGAGGGAAGAGCTCGAAGAACCCTCTTGTATAAAGCTTTGTATTATTTCCCAAAGAAGGATGTTAAATCTATTGTATAGGTTGCTACTGAAGTTGTTGTTATATTGTTGAGAGGTTGTTAATAGATGTGATTTGAGAGCTACCAAGAAGCAGTGTATGAACACATGTATGTTTCAGTTGAATGAATATAATAGAGAAGTATTGTCCCAAATGTATGGTGTTGATGCGTCTATCTGAATGAATGAATGGTAGACTTTCTGTTTGTCTGGAATTCTCTGTTATTTCTTGTTCTTGTGTTTATGTATGCATTTACATGGCTAAATGTATGAATTAAAGAATATTTAGATAAGTTTCAATTGTTTCTCTTCTATGAGCAAGTGAAAGAGTGCATAGTGTCTGCAAGGAGTGCGTTGACAAAGTCTATTTCGACTCATAGGCTCAGAAGATCCAACATGAACTTATGTGTGCAAGGAGTGCATAGCATCTGCAAGGTGTGCATGACAGAGTCCAGCTTGACTTAGAAAGTTCTGGAGAGATAGATTGAAGATATTTGTCTACAAGGAGTGCATGGTTGAGTCTTCTGCTTTAAAAGCTTAGAGAAATAGTGAGAATCGTCCACATAAGTGGTTGAATTTCATAGGAGAACCTGTTGCAAGGCATGCACAAGCTAGAATTCGACTAAGTGTTGAAAGGAGTATTCTAAGGAGAGAAGAGTTCGAGGAAGAACAAATTCAAGAGGAATAGTGGCGAGAAATCTTCGAAGGGAAGAGTCCTTTGAGATTTCCCAGAGTTATCCAAGCGAGACCCTTCCAGGAGGGATTGGAGTCATTTCAGACCGTCAGATATTGGAGAAGTTGTATGCAGAATTGACCGAGAGGTATTTCAGCATTTCAGAATTCGAAGCATTTCAAAGTGTTAAAAAGGTGGGATCGTCGAAGTCATGAACTCACGAAGTGAATCTTAATTGTTGGTTGCGAGGATACACGTGGCAGTGGATTAGAGAATATGGGAGTAGAGGTCCGAAGGAAGCAAGTGTGGAGTGAGTGAAGTTTCACGAAGTCACGAAACATGAAACACAATTGGACCATCAGATCCAGGGAGATACGTGGTAAAGACCCATGAATTCGAAGGAAGTTGTTTCGGAAGGAAACAGAGGAGGAGTGCAATATCGTCAAAGCTTGAAGTGGCAAAGGAATGGCCCGAGGTTATAGCCTGCAGTCACAAAGGAGGAGGAGTCTAGTGCAAGACTAGAACTCACAACCGATGTTGCCAAGCACTGAAGAGCAAAGTTGTAAATAGTTTGAACTTGCAGGCGACATCAAGGGGACATGTGCATGTATAAATTGTTCAGGGTCTGTTGAAGACCCGAAGAACCAATTCGGTTTGGTAAATTAGAAGATCTAAGACTGGGAGGTTGCATAATCCCCAGGAGGGAAGGGGGTGTTTGCATCAAGTGGTATCAAAGTAGATTCAAAATTGATTTATGTAGGAAAAGGAGACAAAGAAGTAGGTTGATATCATCGAGTGGTATCAGATACATCAGCACAATGTCGCCTACGAGACGTGCAGAGCCACCCGTAGAAAATAGAGATATGGAAAGGGAGATGAGAGAACTCAGAGCAAGGTTGGATGCCATGGAAACAACACAAAGGAGAGCACTTGATGTTGGAGGCGTCAACGATGCAGAAAATGAAGAAGTGGAAGTTGAAGAAGTTGTAGCAGAGGATGTTGCGAAAGAGCGCTTGCTGAAAGTAGTTGTTAAATTGGGAGCTAGATCAAAGATAGACATCCCAATGTATGAAGGTAATTTAGACGTAGGAGAATTGCTTGATCGGATACGAGCAATGGACAAGTATTTTGACTATGAATATGTCGATGAGGAGAAAAAGGTGAAACATGTTGTCGTCAAGTTGAAAGGACATGTAACACTATGGTGGGATGAACTATAGGCTGACAGGAGAAGCAAAGGAAAAAAAAAGATTAAGAGTTGGGATCGAATGGTAGCCAAGCTAAAGGAGAAATTTATACCCAATGACTAGAAGATAAGTTTGTTCAGGAGATTGCAAAACCTGAGACAGAAAGAGATGAATGTGAAGGAGTACACGGAGGAGTTCTACAGACTGAACATCGGGGATGGACAAAAAGAGAGAGACGAGGAAAAAGTTGCGGGTACATCAATGGCCTGAGATTTGAAATCCAAGACGATATCAACATGATGACAATAAGGAAAGTAGAGGATGTGTATCAGATTGATCTGAAAGAAGAGGAGAATTTGGCCATGAAGCAGAGTCAACAAAACAGAGGTAGAATCTTGAACATAGGAAAAGGAGTTTCCCATGACAAGACACAAAAGTCCAAAGGTGAGGCGTAGAAACCACATAGTCACTCTCAAAGAGGAGGAAGTTCCCAAGGAAGGTAGAGTGGTGGTCGAAAATATTTTCCTAAAGGAAGAGAAAGAGGTAGAAGAGGAGAGATAAAGTGTTAAGCCTATGGAAAGGTAGGACACATGTCTTGGGAATGTCCTAAGAGAAAGAAATAAAGAGGTGAAGCTCACATTTTGAAAGTGTTGAAGCGAGATGTTGAGGTAGAAGGCGCAAAAGATGGGAGATCTTTGATGATGAACAAATTTCTCTTAAAGCCAGAACCAGAGGTTGAAAAGCCGATGCAGAGGAACAGTTTGTTCAAGACAGCTTTCAAGACTAAAGACAGAGTATGCAAGGTGATAATTGACATTGGGAGCACTGATAACTTAGTATCCAAAAAGATGGTGGATAAGTTAGAGTTGGAGATGATTGTACATCCGACGTCATACAAAGTATCATGGTTGCAGAAAGGTCATCAGGTAACAGTCACTAAACAATGCCTGGTTGAATTTAAAATAGGAGGATATAGAGATGAAATCCTATGCGATGTGATTCCAATGGATGTATATCATGTTTTGTTGGGAAGACCATAGCAGTATGACAGGAATGTCATTCATGATGGGAGAATAAATACTTATACCTTAGAGAATAATGGTAGGACACGTATGTTGATTCCAATTGAAGAGAAGAAAGTGAAGGAAGAAGCCAGCATGAGTATACTTCTCATGAGTGGGAAGGAACTCCTGAGTGAAGTTAAGAAGGAACATGAGATGTAGTTTTTTGTAGTAAGGAAGCTGAAAGTTATCCTTACAAGTACTTCTATGGAGGATTTTCCTGAGGAAATTCAGGAGTTGTTGGAAAATTTTGCTGACATAGTCGTGGATGAGTGTTCAAGGATAAATTCGTGAGTGCGGACACAGACCAATCTCCCCAGATCCACCTGGATCTGGAACAAACTGTGACAGAATACTACTCTTTCCCTAGTTCTAAAGTATTGAATGGAAAAGAGAAGAAGGATGATGTACTTACTTTATGAAAGCTCTCCTTATCTCTATTGATCCTCGCTCTGCTACGATGCTCTTGCGTCGTTCAATCACAACAACACAAACCAATCACAGCAAAGACATTAATATATTCAAA
>JASDQU010374407.1:132139-146901 GCA_032191745.1 Picea mariana | reverse complement strand
AAGTATTTCCGCAGGATAGTATATATGCAGCCTGCGTACTATTTTCAAAAGTGTGATTTTGAGAAGCTGATAAGTGTAACTTTCTTCATGAAAATGATCTAAATGAAGAGTTAGATCTTCCATCACCATGTCATTATCATGTCATCATCTCGATAACCAAAAATGTGGATAACAATGAGTTGCCAAGCTCATTTCCACCTATCAAAAGTATCAACCATCACATTGACTTGATACCAAGAGAAATCATTTCGAACAAAGCAACGTATAGACTAACACCTCAAGAGAATGAGGAGGTGAAAATATAGGTTCAAGACTTGTTAGACAAAGGTTTGGTCAAAGAAAGCTTGAGTCTATGTGTAGTACCAATTGTGTTGATTCCAAAGAAGGATGGAGGATGGATAATGTGTACAGACTCAAGGGCCATAAATAAGATCACCATTAGGTACAGGTTTCCATTGACGAGGATGGATGACTTAATGGATTGTTTAAGTGGAGAAAACTATTTTTCAAAAATAGATTTGAAAACTGGATATCACCAGATAAGGATGAGAGAAGGTGATGAGTGGAAAACAACCTTCAAGACAAATGACGGGTTGTATGAATGGCTTGTTATGCCATTTGTCTTAAAAAATGCCCCGAGTACTTTTATGAGGTTGATGAATGAAGTGTTGAAATATTTTATTGGCAAGTTTGTGATCATGTATCTGTATGATATATTGGCCTTCAATAAAACTGAGGAAGAGCATTTGGGGCACTTAACATTAGTAATGAAGAGGTTACAGTGGGAGAAGATGTTGATAAAGTTAAAGAAATCCTCTTTCATGAAGACATAACTCATTTATTTGGGTTTTGTGATCTTTTCGAATGAATTGAAGATGGGTCCCTAAAAGGTGAAAGCATTCAAAGAATGGTCATCACCGAGTATATTTGAGGTAAGAAGCTTCCATGAATTAGCAAGTTTTTACCAGAATTTCATTAGAAATTTTAGTGAGATTGGTGTACAAATGATGGATACCGTGAAGAAAAGACATAAGTCTTTCAAATGGATAGAAGAGGCTGAGAAGATCTTCAACATATTGAAGGAGAAGATAATAGAACAATTGATTCTGGTATTACCAGATTTCAGAAAGACATTTCAGGTGAGATGTGATGCGAGTGGAGTTGTAATTCGAGCGGTCTTGAGCCAAGATAATAGGCATGTTGTGTATTTCAGTGAGAAGCTAAACAATGCTAAGAGAAAATACTCCACATATGATAAAGATTTTTATGCCATCATTGAAGCCTTGAAGAAATGGAGGCACTATCTCATTCCGAAAGAGTTTGTTTTGTATAGTGATAATCAAGATTTATAATTCATAACTAGACAAGATAAGTTAAACCAGAGACATGCCAAGTGGATAGAGTTTATGCAAAATTTCACTTGTTTCATTAAACATATTTCTAGTAATGCTAACAAGGTTGTTGATGCATTGAGCAAGAGATGTCTAATTCTGCAGGAATTTCAAGTGAAGACCTTGGGTTTTGAACACCTTAAGGAAATGTATCATGATGATCCAGATTTCAAGGAAGCATATGAAGCATGTGCAAACTCTGTGCTCAAGGACAGGAGCCAGTGGGCCGAATATCTGATTCAAGATGGGTTTTTGTTCAAAGGATGCCAGTTGTGAATACCAAAGTGTTCGATGAGGGATAATTTGTTGAAAGAAAACCATAGTGGAGGTCTAGCCAGACATTTCTTTACACGGTTGAATGATTCATATTATTGGCCAAGTATGAGAGAAAAGGTGAAAAGGTTTGTAAATCGATGTAAAATTTTCTAGTATGCAAAGGGAAAGAGACAGAATATTGGGTTGTATCAACCATTGCCTATTCCAGAGAGGCCACGAGATGCAATAAGCATGGATTTTGTGTTGGAATTGCCCAAAACACAAAGAGGAATTGATTCCATATTTGTGATAGTGGACATATTTTCAAAGATGGCACACTTTATCCCATGCCATAAGACAAGTTGTAAGACTCTGTGGATTTCCCAGGAGTTTTTTTTTAGACAGGGACACCAAATTTGTTGGTCATTTTTGGAGGACATTGTGGAAGAAGATGGGAACAGAAATATCCTTTAGTTCTGCATATCATCCTCAAACGAATGGATAGACTGAGGTGGTGAATCGAAGTTTAGAATATTTTTTGAGGAGTTTGGTCACTGAACATCATAGTGAGTAGGATCATATTTTAGCACAAACAGAGTTTTCATATAATGACTTGGTGAATAGAAGTACTGGAAAGAGTCCATTTCAAATAGTGTATGGAATGAATCTAAGGGTAGTGTCAGAATTGAGAGATATGGGGCGAAGTGAATTTAGAAGCGTTGAAGCTGAAGACTTCATTACGGAAATGTAGGAACTTCGTAATCAAATCAAGGAGAAATTGAAGAAGAGCAGTAGTGAATACAAACGCAGAGTTGATCAACATAGGAGGAAACTTCAGTTTGAAGTTGGAGATCAAGTTCTATCACATCTTAGGAAGGATAGGTTCCCAAGGGGAGCATATAATAAACTAAAGTTGAAGAAGATAGGACCGTGCAAAATCCTAGAAGATTTGGTGAGAATTCTTATGAGATAGAGATGCCAGAATATGTGGGTATATCACCCATATTCAACATTTCAAACCTGTATCCTTACAGGGAAGATGGAACTGAAGGACCCGAAAATCAAAAGGAAATCCAGTGGGAGAAGCAAATGCCTATAGCAGAAAATTTGTGGATGGAGCAGATCATAGATCGGTGAATTGGTAGGAAGACCAGAAGGAAAACATATTTTGAGTATTTAGTAAAGTGGAAAGGGCGACCAATAGAATATGTCAATTGGGTAATCGAAGCAAACATCCAGAAGCATGGAAGGTCAGTGCAGGAGCTCATGGACAGGAGTCCATGAATTTTTCAGCCAGATAAGTATGATGCAGGAGCATCGCCAGCAAAGCACAAGCTGAGGATAGCTAGGTGCACTAGCGCACATTTTGAAGAAATTTAAATTTTGAAGAGGGTGTATCACACAAATATTTTGAAAGGAATTGTAACTAAAGAACGTCTTTAATGTTGTAGAGCTATATAATTTCATGAGGACATCGGAAGATGTATTTAATTTTAATGAACCTAAGTGCAGTACAGATTCGATGTGTTCAATCTGATATGTCTGTCACAAATATTTATTGTAATAAATTATAAGTATTTGATAGGATAGCTTTATATTCGTTGGAGGGAAGATCTCGAAGAGCCCTCTTGTATAAAGCTTTGTATTATTTCCTAGAGAAGGTTGTTGAATATATTGTATGGGTTGTTGTTGAATTTGTTGTAGATTGTTGAGAGGTTGTTGATAGCTGCGAGTTGAGCGCTACCGGGAAGTCATTTATGAACACATGTATGTTTCAGTTGAATAAATATAATATAGAGGTATTGTCCCAAATGTATGGTGTTGATGCATCTATCTGAATGATTGAATGGTAGACTTTATGCTTGTTTGGAATTCTATGTTATTTCTTGTTCTTGTGTTTATGTATGCATTTACATGGATAAATGTATTAATTTATGAAGATTTAGATAAGTTTCAATTGTTTATCTTCTACGATCAAGTGTAAGAGTACATAGTGTCTACAAGGAGTGCGTTGACAAAGTTTGTTTCGACTCATAGGCTCAGAAGAGACAACGTGAACTTATTTGTGCAAGGAGTGCATAGCATCCGCAAGGTGTGCGTGACAGAGTCCAGTTTGACTCAAAAATTTCTGGAGAGATATCTTGAAGGAAGTTGTCCGCAAGGAGTGCATGGTTGAGTCTTCTAACTCAGAAGCTCAGAGAAATAGTGAGAACCATTTACGAAAGTGATTGGATTTCAAAGGATAACCTGTTGCAAGGCATGCACAGATTGGAATTCGACTAAGTGTCGAAAGGAGTATTCTAAGGACACAAGAGTTCAAGGAAGAACAAGCTCAAGAGGAATAGTGGTGAGAAATATTTGAAGGGAAGAGTCCTTTGATATTTTCCAGAATTAGCCAAGCGAGACCCATCTAGGAGGGATTGGAGTCGTTCCAAACCGTCAGATATGGGAGAATTGATCAATAGGTATTTCGGCATTTCAGAATTTGGAGCATTTTGAAGTGTAAAAAGGTGGGATCGTCGAAGTCACGAACTCGCGAGGTGAATATTAATCATTGGCTGTGAGGAGACACATGACAATGGATTAGAGAATCTAGGAGTATAGGTCTGGAGGAAGCAAGTGTGGAGTGAGCGAAGTTTCACGAAGTTGTGAAACCCGAAACACAGTTGGATCGTCATATCCAGGGAGACACGTGGTAAAGACCTCTGAATTCGAGGAAGTTGTTTCAGAAGGAAATAGAGGAGGAGAATGAAATATCGTCAGAGCCCAAAGTGGTGAAGGATTGGCCCGAGGTTATAGCCCGCGGTCACAAAGGAGGAGGAGTATAGTGCAAGACTAGAACTCACAACCGATGTTTCCAAGCACCGAAGAGTGAAGTTTCAAATAGTCTGAACTTGTAGGTGACATCAAAGGGACCTGTGCATGTATAAATTGTTCAGGGTATGTTGAAGACCCGAAGAACCAATTCGGTTTGGGAAATAAGAAGATCCAAGACCGGGAGGTCGCATAATCCCCAGGTGGGAAGGGGGTGTCTGTATCATTGGGCACATGGGGGTTGAGTACAACCATCTTAGGGAAGAGTGTGAGTCAAGAAAGGAAAGCCANCGGTATGGGTGGGGACAACAATTTTTACACATTGAGTTTTTGGTGCATGAGGAGGAAGAAGAGAGCAGGAAAGAGAGCTTGGAGTTGGTGCATCCTTGGAAGGCAAATTCTTGAGAAATTTGGAGTGTATTGGAGCTAGAAACTATAGAACCATGTTGTCAGGCTTGAAGACTGAACTCATGTGTGAGTTGCACTAAAACAACAAGTGGTTGTTGTTGTTCGTTGGTAGTTTTTCCTAGCAGCAAGTTCCCTTGAGTTCCCAACTAAGAGATTCCTAGATACCTATGCTAGAGAGACCCTGATAAACAAATGGTGCATTCATTAGGTTCGCCCTAATAAATGGATGGCACATCCCTTGGGTTAGCTCTAATAAATGAATGGTACATTCCTTGGGTTGGTAAGGTCAAGTGGAAGAGAGTTGATGGAAAATCGGGATAGTTGTAGGAAGATATCAGTGGGTTGTGAGTTTATGAGTTGTGAGTGGATTGTGAGAGACCACCCTCTTTTTATGGATTACTAGGCTCGGCTCGGGGGTGACTAGCTATTGAGACTTGGAATAGTCAGTCTATGGTTGGGTGGAACTTCCTTCCCAAGAAGTTGGTTGCACAACTCTTGTTTAAAGATAACTCTTGTTGTTGAGTTATTTACATGTGTTATTGTTGTGCATGATCTATGTGTAAATGAGAACAATTTATATGTTGTTGTAATGAACTATTTAGATGCATTTCATGTTGTTTATTAGCATGTGGTAGATGCTTCTATTCTATGGTTGTAGACAATATCTAAATATGTTTTAATTCATAGCTGAAAGCTACAGGAAATTAGTTAATTGTAAATGAATTAATTTAGTGAGAAGAAATTTCATTTTTATGAGTATTTTGCACCGTAATGTCCCTCGGTTGGGCAAGGGGACGTTACAAATGCAACTACGATATGCATACTCATGATTTGAAAATTGATATTATGTCTAGCATGCATCCAACCTATTTTTGTGCTTATTGACTAGAACCATCAACAAACTCTGGATGAGCAATAATTTTCTAGAAGGATTCTATGGAGACTCAAGTAAATCCTACTTACAAAGGGAAAAGGTGCACTCAATCTTCATCATCAATATATAATCCTTCTTTATATATCACTAATACAACTTACCAACACTCCACTCTTTGCATTAAATGTGACTTTCAAGTGTGTACTTGAATGTGTGTGTGTGCACACACACACACACACTAACGATAGATGATTTTAGGGGCTAAATTTCGCAAATGGGCTAATTTTCCATGTTTTTTCTCAAAAAAAGATTCACCAATTTCCATTTTTTCTAAAATCGATTCACCCAAATTCCATAGAATAAAATTGTTTTACCTTAAAAATTGCCAAAATTTTATAGAAACTATATAAAATCCTTACAAATTTGAATATTTTTACAAAACTATYGCCAACATTTTACATTTTGCATATTAAGGACTAGTAATATTAGCCCAAGTTTCTACATTTTAATATAAATTTACATCCTTAAAATCATCCCTAACACTAACACATATACATATGTACATATATATGTATATGTACACACACACACACACACACACATGTATTCATGTATGTATGTATGTGTGTGTGTGTACACACACATGCACATATATAATCAATGATAATAAATTGATTGGTGAGTCGAGGGTTCTGCAAGAGTAACTAGTGTGGATGCACAATGAAATCTAGTCTAGATGGTGTTAGGAAAGGAAGACAAGGAATATTCAAAAGATCCATAGGAAGGATAATAAATTTTGTATGATTCAAGGATCATCTGATCAAGAGACATGTTGGACTCTAGTAGGCTAAATCAACAAGGGTCTCGGCCACTAAAGAAGGATACCATGGATATTTTAGGTTAGTTGACTCAAGAGCTAAATGAAAAAGGTGATAAGACCTTGGGAAAAGAGGAGGATGGGGTGATGAGGCCCTTCATTGATCATATCAAGAATCATAAATGCATGAGTGACACACCTTAGACAAAGAATTATGAACATAATCTAGCAAATATGCATACCTTAAACTCCTAGTTAGAAGATGATGGGGGTTTAATGCACATAATGTAAGATGTCGTAAACCCTTTGAACAAGGTTCATAATGAGTTTGAAATCCTATGCAATTATGTAGTTTAAAGGAAGGATAGGTTCTCTAATTTACAGTTTGTTGGTGAAATGTTGAATTGGAAGCTCTTAAGCATAGTCCTATCCTCAAATCCTAAGGTTGTATGGTTACAATATTAGGAGTGTTCAAGAAAACCCAAGTGGTGTAAATGTATAAAAAGGATAAAGTGTTTATCATCTTGAACTTGGGAGGTAGAACCAAACTCAATGACATAATGGAGATGGAGAACCAGGAATTGGTAGGTCATTTTTTGAGAAAAAGGTTGAGCAGTGAGAAGTTGAAGGCTTGGAAAAAAACTCAACTTTGAACCATATATGGGGTTCTCCCTACAACCATGATCCTGGTAAATGGTTGGCTGGTTTAGGTGTTTAGGATGTCTCAAGAAGCAGATAAAATCTTGCATCAGTGGTGGAGATGGGGTTCTTGATCTCCATTCTTAAAGAAATGGCATGTTGATTTTGGTGCTCAGTCAACTAGTGTGGATATTCTCCTAGTATGGGTTCTAATTCTATGGTTTCCTTTTATATTATTTTCCAAATAGGTTTTCAAAGAAATTGGAAATGCATTAGGTATATATTATGAAGCAAATTTAATATTCCTAGACATTGGATACTATGGAATGGGTTGATTTATGGTAGGGTTGGAGCTTAGCAAAGTTTGGTAGAGACAATGGATATCCAAAGGGGTGTTGATCTTTTTGGTATTAACCTGAAATATGAATGAATACCCTTCAAATGTGTGAGTTGCCACTATTATGCGCACATGGCTACAGATTGTAATTACCTAATTCTTTGGAAGAATTGGGAATCGAGAAAGCATCTGGGACGTTTGGAGATGCTTGAATTGTAAATAGTCCTAATTCCAAGAAATAAGGAGGATGTGGGGGCACAAGCGGCCTCAAATGGTCCTTAATACATGCCTCTAGATTAGAATTTTGGACCTTAGATACAGGCCAGTTCAAGGAACCTAATATGAACTCTATTAGTGACAACAAGTAGAACAAGACTAAATCGAGTAAGACATATCAATCTCACTCTTTGAATAAAAGTATTTATTCGAAAAAAAATCCATTTTTGGGACTTAGGGAATTGAAGTTGGAACCAAAGGACTGAAATCCTTAAGTGATTTTATGCCCAACATGTCGAGCACAAAAAACCCTAACCCCCCTCCCTTCATACTTATTCCTAGAAATGTATAGGTTTTGAATGTTGGTAAAGCTCATGAAGGATCCTTTGCAAACCCCAATCTAGACTTTGATCCTGATGGGAAGGAATTGTGTGATTCCAATCCTTGAGAACCAGTGAAGTATAATATAAGAAATAGAAGCAAAGGTACTCTCAATTTTCCCAGAAAGGTGAAAGGTGGAATAGGTTTCTTTGAAGATAAAGGCCCTAAATCCAATTAAAGGGGAAGAAAATCTTGCATGTCCATGGCTCAAAAACAAGCATCCTCATAAATAAAATGTGGGAAAATGTTATCCTTAATAGGGACTCTTAGAACAAATGCCCCCTTTGAGGGTTCCAAATGATTTTTTTTACCCTCGATTGTAGAGGATTGGCTAACCCCTCAAATAAGTTGGCCTTAAAGAGACTAGTTGAGAATATCAAACCTTCTATTATCCACTCAAGAAATTCCTAATTTTTTTAGTAATTGGGAATTCAGTTTTATAGATTCCCTTGGGAGATTAGGATAGAATATAACTGGGTGGAAAAAATGTTCCTACACCCTTACTAATTCTTAGGCCTTTCCTATAGGATTAGGGACCTCCCTTTTTTACTTTGATCTAGGGAAATATATCACAATGTTGAATTTTTATGGTCCTTACATGGACAAGGTGGAATTCTAGGATAAATTTTTCAAAATGGATTAGTAGTGATAATACCATACCCCCAGTTTGATCTCCAGTTGTAATATGTTTATGTACATATGGTTTATAGGCTAGTGAGCCAGTATGATTTTCGTTTGAAGTTCCTATCATGTTTTGGGCCAGAGAGCCTACGATGATTAAGGTTGGAGATCCTAGCATTATAAATTATACATACAACTAATTAATAAAATACATCACTTTTTCATAATAAAGTCAAACAAAAGAGTATGGGTGGATAGGACTCCATGAGAGGGAAAGGGGGCTAAGGCCTTAAGGAAAGAGGGTAAGACAAAGAAATAATATAATATTATTATCCTAAGTCATGATTTCATGATTATATCCTAAGTTCTTAACTATGGTGAATGAGTTCCCAAGTGTTGGGAAGGTTGTTACATGGGTGCCACTTGTCAATTTTAATCCATGCATATATAAGCTTTGTTTTCAATGGAAAGGGGGGAATTCATTCATTCATTCCATCATTGTACTTAGCCATTATTTCTCTGGTATGGGCGTGATTTATGGAGCCATTGACACCATGTTACCCTATGAAACTTATGAATCCTAGGTGGGATTGTGTTGCCAATTCCCCTTGGGTTTCCTTAGAAAGGCATAGAGCCCTCGAGGGGGAATTGGGTGGGTAGGATTGTCCAATGTGTGATTCCTAGAGGGCGCCTTGAGACTCCATTACTGTTAATGGATTTCTTCGAGCCACAAATATGAGACTTCCTGGCCAGCTTGTGATGGAGCCATGGAAGGGAAGTGGGACAACTTGAGAGACTACAAAGCAAAGAACATAGTACAATTCCTTGGGTTGTACAGGATGATGGGGAATGATATTTAATGGTTGGAATTGCTATATGATTTTGGTACATTGGTGAGACAAGTTTTATATTGACTATTAGACTTATTTGTCTTTGGTAGACTTTCCCTAGTGGATTCATAGCCCCAGCTAGGGGGCGACTTATTGTTGAGAGAGCTAGAACAATAGTGTTTATGGTTGGGTGGAACATCTAAGGTTTACATCCAATTGATGTGTTTATAAAATATAAGTGATGTGTTTATATGTGCTTTCTATTATTGTTTATAATGTGTGCTCATGTGTTTAATTGTTGTTGTAATTTAATGAATATAATCCACATTATACTTCTGGATGTTTATGTTGTTATGCATGGGATTGCATGTTATTTGGCCTACATAATTGTATCATATGTAGGGCATATTATTATTTGGTATCATAGTGGGTAATTTATGGAAAATATGGGCCAAATTGAACAAAATTCAAAAAGTACAATATGTATAGAGTAAATATATAGAAAGATTATGAAATTGGGAAGTACCCCATACTCTCAACAGTGGACAGAAGGTATAGAGTACATTACATTGTGGTATTGGAGCTTAGGTTATAAAAATTGGGTTGTATGGGCCAGAAATTATCTTGCAGAGGAAAAAGTGTGCAAGTTGCATACAAAGTGTTTGACAAAATGCCTCAATTGTAGAATAGGAAAAAGTGCCATGTGGAGAATAAAATTGGCATATGGAATTTTTTTGTAAAAGTGTGATTGGAGAATTCATAGATTTGAAAACTCTCGGGTGGTGCGAGGACCAAGATACATGGTGGATTGAAATAATTATAAGAGAAATTATGGATTCAACTTCTGTAAGAAATTTGGGTAAAAATTTTCAAATTTTGGGTAAAATTCAAAGCTTAAATGGATAAAAAAAATGTCAATTTGGTTGTAACGAGCCTCCTCGTTACGCCGATAAACCTCTTATAACAAGTGCAATTTTTTTTTTTTTGTGAGTGTGCATGTGTACAAGGGTAACAAGACAATATACTTTGTGCCACCACATGATGCATGCAACTGCGATATCAACATAAATATTTAAGACGCACATCAACATCCGCTAGTAAAGAACAACAATCGACCAACAAATAAAAGACTGACTACCCATCTGTCCTACCCTGCAATGGTTAGGACCTCCAAGACACATAAGCAACGCTCAAGCCCAGGTTCCCATCGATTTTAACCATTTAAGGTCTCAGGGCTAGCGACTGTTCTGAGGAACAAGGAGGCGTCTACATCCCACTAACACCAATCAGACCCAACTAAATATGCTAAATCAACAAACAACAAAGACAATTGTTGCGTGATAAGTTTCTATAAACCAACACACATCACAAGAATTCCACGGTGCAAGAGAATTGATTACGAAATCCCTCATTAAATGACATAAGTGTGAGCGAAAAGAAAACAACTTCATTTTAAATCAAGATGCAAAGGTAGTCGTCTAACTTACTTCGAGGTGCGGAATTAATCATTCATTAATTCAACTGTATCTAACAATTCTAGTGGCAGATGAAGTGATTACACACATGCCTGTCATACCCATCATGGTTCCAAAATAAAACAATCTGCTATGATTAATCCATTCATTACGCAATATAAAAGAAAACAATTGAGCAAAGGAAATTACCTAAAGAATAGCAAGAAACACATGGGCATAACTACAACAGAAATGTCATAGAACTCTTCTAAATACGATTAGTAACTTATTAAGATCAATGTCATTTAAGTCAGGCATCACTTATCGACGATTCCACTCATGTAACAAGTTCAACTCCTAGGTAGCTCGCTAAGCATTTTAAGAAATGAGCTATTTTACTTAGTGATAAATTAAGAATTAAATACCAAAATCCATTAAAATAAATAAAGGGAGTAAAGGCTGCATTATACATTCATTAAAAATAATTAAAAGGATCATCACTTATTAACAATATATAAGACTTCAATCCTAATTTACACTTCCTATTACAAGGTACCACAAGAAGATTCCAATGCAAAATAATCAATGTTGACTTACAATAATGCAATTTAAGAACTCAAAGTTGACTTACAATGAATGAGACCTTTATTAAATAATCACCATCTATCCTTTAATAATTAAAACTATTGGGCTATTACTAAATGAAACAGCAACAGAATATCCACTCTCATTATCATGATAAAATTAACTTTTATAATAACCAACTTTTAAATGGAAGAAACCTTTAATAATAAATGCACAATCAATCTGTTAATAGTTAAGACTGCAGGGTGAATCAAAAGAAACAACGACAGGAACCTCCACTCTTATAACCATGATAAACTTAGCTTTCAAATCGACTTAGATGAGTAAAACCTTCTGAGTAAAATCGGTGCATGCACCCTTCAAAGTTGGAGTAGAGGAACGTGTCAGGAGAAGACTGCGCCTAAATAAGGGCACACTGTCTCACGGTGGTGTAGCTATACTAACCCACCCCAGAACTAGCTGTCAGAAATTAAGGAAACCGTTGGGACCAGTCAGGCCTTGAGTCAAGGCGAAATCAAGAATGAGGCTGCTGTCGTTTTAGGAATGGGAAAACACACCTCCAGCAACAGTGCCACTGTACGCACATGCACCCACCCGGCAGTAATTCCCAACCCAACACACAAACAAAAAAATCGATACACATGACAGAAGGCGCACACACACCGAGCAACGATTTCATCTACAGAAGGCACCTCGAGGACAGCCCACGAGGATCCCAAGGTCGCGCGCTATGTGTAAACTACCCAACAGATGACAGACAAGGGCAGGACGCAGCCATCCATGGAACTACATGGGGGTTTGGTCGACGGAAGCAAAATGGAATCTAATCAAATGCCTTTGTATTTCAACAAACTGATTCTATTTCAGATGATATGAGGTGCCAGGGACTCTAGCAAGACTCAAACTCGTAACCTCTCCGCCATACCGAGAGTATGCGCATGTCTTACTGCTTGAGCTCAATAATGGGACTGCGTGGGGGTTTGGACAACGGAAGCATAGCCCCCGAGCTTCACACCACACAACAACACACAAGTCACGAGGGTCCACTAGAAAGGGGTAGCGTCGAGAGCCCAAGGATCATGGCTGGGCACTACGCATCTACTAACATAAGGAAAAAGGGGGGGGGCGCAGAACACAGCCATCCAGCAAAGACAAACGTCGAAGGTTGTCCCCTCAACCTGTCCAGCACCAACCTTTGGCTTCACACAAAACCCAACCACCTCAATGTCTAACCCCAATAAGAATCAACAAACGCAAGCAGGAAACACAGTCAACATGGGTGGACATGCGTTTTAGATAGAGACTCAGGCACAAAGGAAATCGAACAGGGTGGAGGGAAATTGTCCAGGGCAGTCTAAACAATCGCAGCCACAATTAAAGTGGATTAAAAATTTTGTTGGTTCAATCGCTAACAATCATTATGATTTTTTTTTTTTTAAACGTTGGTGGTACATCTATGGATTGCAGTCCCCAAAAACTATCAACAGAGCCGATCTGATAAGATCAATAGTGCTATGATGATTCTTTCCAACAGTGGCATCTACGATTTAGGATAATGTTGTCTAACTATGTGGTCCATAAATATAAATGATGCAAATGCAGCTAACACATAAAAATATTAACTGGAGCGCTATCATAATGACATAGATTAGAGCCTAGATTGAAAGGTTGGCAGTCTGAAAAGTGTGATAACTAAGGGTAAGTTCGTCTGTTATACTCATCAACGAAAACCTTAAAATGCAGAGGATAAGATTCGATTGCGGGAAAGGATAATCCATTCGTAAAGGTAATCAACCGCTAGAATGCACAAAGACCATTAACCAACCAAGGACATTCAACAGAGGTAGTCGTTTAATGATGTAGATGCAATAGATGAAGTATAAATTAATTTTTGTTTCATCCATTACCAAATTACAACAGCGGAGTTAACGTTTTTACAACAATACAATTATAATCACTGAAGTAAATAAATATGCATTCTACTCTACCAAATAAATGAGCATATCGTTGCCTTATCGCCCGCCTCGAATGATGTCCCGCACTTCGTGCCGCTCCCGCTCGCCGACCGTCGAGACTATACCGGTACCTCCCATCCAATCGCTAGGGGCACTCTGCTCCCCCCTTAGCCCCCCAAGCCGCAAAGGGGCCACACAGTATCCAGATGGTATGTCTAGCTCCCAACTCGCCTCGCAAGGCCGAGCTACCACTCCTATCCGAGCTAGAAAATCCCAACTCCTTACAAGTAAATCAGTCAAGTCACTAATCCATCAGTGTAAAGTTATGCTAACAGTCAATCCCCCTCTTCCTTCTCCTCTCTCTCTTTTATAGAATTTTAGAACTTCCATTCTTTCCCTAATCTCATTAAATTTTACGTTTTAATAAAAATCTTTCAAAAATTCTCCTTCGTACAAGTGCCATTCATCCCCCACGTTTCTCCATTAACTATTTTCTTTAATTTATTAAATTGTCTTATTTCCCTCACCCACCTAGAGTTACTCCTAATTTTACTCCTTGGTGTCCCTAGATTCCCTTACAGGTTTTAAATACTTTCCCTAAAATGATGTTGCTAATTTAGTTCAATTTAGAAGGTTCTTTATTGCAGATTCTTTACTAAGTTGACCTCGCTTTTTACCATAAGTTCCCTTCTTTCCCTTATCATGTTTCCTCCATTCCTTAGTTTCCTAATTTTTATCATTCCCTTCTTTCTCCTTTTTATTAGAGCCAAAATGGCAGTTGCGCAAATTAACCCCTTTTCCTTTTTATTAATAATTTAATATCCTTTACACTTTCACAAGTTAAATAATTAAATTCTTCTTTATGTTTTATAACCATAGCTTTTAATTAAATTATTACTCTCTTCATTTTACCCCGAAAATTTATGAACACCAAAATTCTTACTTAAATGGTTTTTATTTTAAATTTTACCATTTTAAATTTTTAGATATGTTTTCTCAAGGGTAGACCAAATTTTACCCCTAGCGAAGTTTTAGACTTAGGACTTAGATTCTAAACTAGGCGACATTTTAATTAGGGAAGTTGTTTTAAAATTTCTTAATGAGATATTAGTCTTAGGGCCATCTAGGTTCATTCCTTTAACATCATCAACATGATGTGCCCTTCAAGATGCACTACGTGCTCCA